>JAVXUL010063916.1:0-10123 GCA_035590515.1 Trichilia minutiflora
AAACCGCTAATAGCGGTTTGTAAAATTTCAATCCAGAGATCAATCCAACATAGATTCAAATCGATCCAAACCAATCCAATTAAGCGGTTTGGATCGGTTTGGTGCAGATCGGTTTAAATTTGTCCACCCCTAATTATTGTGACACTGATAGTAGAGAATTATTTCCATAAAAGGACAATTTTTACCTCACATCATAACTTGACGGAGATATAAATTTATATAGTGAACAGTTTGAATCATACAAGCATCAAGTTGCTTAATACAATTGTCTAATTTTTAAATTTTCATGTCCCAATTAGGAATCTTTAGGGTGATTCCATATTAATATATTTTTCAATAAAAATGAAATTTATTAATGAAAGTAACAAAAATCAATTCTTTCTTACTCGTCTATTTATTATCCTAACTCTAAATAATTCTCAGGATTGGTTAACACTTAACCATTGAGATAATTGTTTCTCATTCAAAAACATTCAAATTGAAATACCAATAGATAAGATGTATATATGAAGATTTGGGATTACTGGCTTTCCTCCGATGCCGCGCACCTGTTTCTTCCTATGCACAGGTGGTAAGAACTCCGTTGTAGGAGTAGTAGAGTTATTACAATAATCAAGAAAACTGTCTTCCAAGAAAATTAATCCTAGCCTGTCACATCAGTGAGCCAAATTCCTGTGACCAAGTATCTTACTAATAAATGCAATAGGCCACTCTGCATCAGAAAAGCCCTAATTCCAACCCCACAAGCACAACTTTCCATTTAAAAGTTTGATTCTTCAGGATTGTTATGATTACTACAATATTACTCTACTTGTTATATCAAGGAAGTTGGTTCATTTCCATCTAATAAATATGGAGAATACAATCGACCGATCTATCCACATGGATTGTCATTTTCATGTTGTCGACTGCTAGAACTATGTTCGGTTGTTTAGGAAATTCTTCTTGTTTCTATGCCATAAGATTAATCTTATTTTGTAATTTTTTTTAAACTTGACAAAATATCTTTTAATTGTAGCAAACGAAATTTTTGCTCTTGATATTCTTCAATACCTTTGAGTTGAGTTTCCATATTTTTGACATGAAACGATCATGCACATAGAGGACCATGATATTGATGTGTTTTCCAATAAAAATGAATTTTATTAATGAAAGTAACCAAAATATAATTCTCTTTAACTCCTCCCTTTAATTATTATCCTAACCCTTATGTAATTCTAAGGATTTGCTAACGCTTAGTCATATATATATTCAAATAGAATAGTCATAATTATCTCTCCTGCAAATATATTCAAATAGAAATATTAGTAGATAAATATATATGAAGATTTGAATTCATAACAGATATAAAAAGCAGGTTTGACCTGTGTTTGAATACTAAAAATTAAATATAATATTTGAATTTATGTGACAAAATTTATTAGAAAAAACTTCAGTTTGTGCGTAAGAAAAAATATTAAGCCACTTACACAATTATTAAAGTCCTTGATTTTAAGCCACTTAACACAATCATGTGGGAAGTTGAAGTCTTCGCATAAAAAGAGAGGCAAACACTTATCGCTAGGCTTTTAGTGAGTAGCCAATCAAATAAAGTTGTTAAATTTAAAATTTTCACATCTGAGTCCAATACATTCTTATATAATAAAAAAGAGAGAAATAATTTGGAGCTCTTGAGAGCCTCATCCACATGTATATTTCATTAAACTTTATCTGAAGTCAATTAAGAGAGAATTTTGATCCAGTTATAATCATAATTATTGCAAAAACTTACTATATATAAAACATGAAATGTTACTTAAAATTTACATCTCACAATAATTTTCTTCTGTCCCCATATTCAATTGACCTGCAGAAAGCTATACCTTGTTCTCGTTTGACCATACTTTAATCGAACCCAGTTTTCCGGAGTGGTTTTTATCTGTGATAATATAAACGAATAGGTACTCCACTTTTATTACGTTCAGGCTCAATTAAAAGTTGAAAATTACCCACCTGTGGATAGGTTTTGATCAGTCAACTAATCCTAATATTGGGGTTTGTAATTTGAACCATCCAATATTAACTCGCAAACATGATTTTAGAAGTTTAATTTTATTAATCCTTGCTTTATTAATTTTATTAAACTCAGTACATCACAGTTCATACAACCACAAACTGACACATTGTTTAAGATCGGATTCCATCTATCATGGAGTATAAGGACAAGCAACTAAGTACAAGTCCTTTTTTCTTCCCACAATTGGACCAAAAGCTTCAGTCATATCAAGTTCGTCTGGTTTAATTCCATCCGGAAGTTTCCAATCAAAATGGTAGAGAATCTTAGCAAGAGAAAGCTCTAAGTTATGCACAGCAAATGACAAACCTGGACACATTCTCCTTCCAGCTCCAAATGGAGTATATTCAAAATTTGTCCCTTTGAAATCTATGGAATTTCCGATAAATCTTTCTGGTATAAAACTTTCAGGATTTTTCCAGTATTCAGGATCCCTTCCGATTGCCCACACATTCACAAGGACTTTACTTTTGATGGGTATTTTATAGCGATTAATTTCGCACTCTTCCCTGCATTCTCTTGGGCCTAATAGAGGAACAGGAGGGTGAAATCTGAGAGTTTCTTTGATAACCAATTTTAAGTAAGTTAATTCTTGAATGTCTATCTCGCTTATTTTCTTCTTTCCTCTTAGCTTTTCTCTTACCTCTGCTTGTGCCTTATGGAGCACTCTAGGGTTTCTAATCATCTATGACAATGCCCATGTTGCTGTGGTGGTTGAAGTATCAACTCCAGCTGTAAACATACCCTGGATCAATGAATATGTTAATTATTTTAGGTTATTTTAATTGATATAATATTAAAAATAATATTACTTAATGCTATGAATATACACTTGCCCAAAGGACAGCTTTAAGATCTTTTGTAGCAAGAGGAATCTCAAGTTTGCCACTTTTCTGAAACCTTAGGAGAGTATCAACGAGGTCTTCCTTCTCTCCATCGATTTTACCATATTTTGTTTTCACAATTTTTTCTTCATGCTCACGAATAATCCTGTCGAGAATCTTTCCGACTTCGTCGTGAACCTTCGAGATTTCAGCTTTCATCCCACTAACTATATGAAGAAAATTCCAAGTAGGAAATATTTCAGACAAAGTAAGACTTCCAGCAAGTGATAACAATCTCTTGGTTAACCTTATAAACGCAAGCTGATCTTTGCATTTGCTGCCAAATGCTGCTCTGCAGAGAATGCGACTAGTAAACCAGTTAATCTTTTCAGTCACATTAATCGGGGTCGCCGCCGTGGATGATAACCGAATCGATTCAACAAGATTCAGTGCCTCCTCTTCACGAAGAGAAGAAAATGATTGAACCCTTTTGCCACTCAACAATTTCAATATGCAAAGTTTCTTCATTTGTCTCCAATAATCACCATAAGGTGCTGAGACAACGTCTGTGCCAGCATTGGGCGATACTTTGGTTACCAAAAGTTCTGACCTCGTTGCAAATAGAAGATCGTGTGTTTTCATCACTTCTTCAGCCATTTTTGGCGAAGACACCACAACTATTGACATTTTACCAAGCATTAGATGCATCAATGGCCCATATTTCTTGGCTAGGTGAGCAAGTGTATGGTGGTGCAATTGGCGCCCTATCAAATTGTGTAAATTTCCTATAAGAGGTAGTTTTGGAGGTCCTGGGGCTAATTTTTCATTTGTGTTCTGTGATTTGGTTCTTTTGCTTTTGCATACTAAGGTTTTCAAGAATAACATGAAGAAGAGAAGGAATGAAATCGAAGAGAAGAGAATTTGGAGCTCCATATTTTATGCAAGTTGAGAAAATTTGGATTGTTGTCCGAATGGGCTCTTAGATTGACAAATTATCACCTATTTATAGGCATTCCGAGTATGCTGAATGCTGACTTTTATAATTTCTTGTATTAATTTGTCTGTATATTATAAAATCGAAACTTTAATGTGCAAGTAAGGTTGAATATTTGCGCAACTCTTTTATTATTATTTTTAATTATTATCATCAATAATAATTATTCATATAATACTAAATTAGAGGCCCTTATTCAAAAAATGACGAATTCAAATTTTTTTATGTAATGATACAAGGATACAAAATTCATATGCACTGGATTTGGCAGTATTCTATTATTGTCCTCTATTATTTACAATTTATTTTTTACATAATACAAAAATATACAATATGTAATAATAGTATAATTTATTTTTTTAAGATAATACAAAAATGTACAATGTGTAATGATGGTATAATTTATTTTTTTAAGATAATACCCAAATCTACCATATGTAATAATAGTATAATTTATTTTTTAAGATAATAACAAAACATACAATATGTTATAATAGTATAATATTATCATATCAATTTCTAATTTC
Source organism: Trichilia minutiflora (assembly GCA_035590515.1). NCBI lineage: Eukaryota > Viridiplantae > Streptophyta > Magnoliopsida > Sapindales > Meliaceae > Trichilia > Trichilia minutiflora. The sequence continues at coordinate 4,399 of JAVXUL010063916.1, forward strand.
TATAGATAAATATGTATAACAATGTGTATAGGTACACAACAATACTCTTTATATGCAGTCGATGTTGCAGTATTCTATTATTGTCCCTTATTACTTACAATTATTTTTCTAAGATAATAGGAAAATATAAAATATGTACTAATAGGATAATATTATCATATCGATTTCTAATTTCTATAGATAACTGTGTACCTACACAACAATACTCAGAAGAAAAGCCAACCGGTTACAATATTTCTTTGTGTGTTTTATTGATCTAGATCTAAAATGCAAATTGTTTATATCGTTACTCAAATTAAAGTGCTTCATTGGCACAATATAATGATTGAATCCTTAAATGTTATTAAAAGTGCTAGGACTTCTCTTTAAATTTTATTATTGACTCCTTACTCTTTATTCATAATAAACTCAAGCTTTTGGGTATGAGAACCACGGTTTTATGCCCATATATTAAATTTTAAATCTTATCTTTATTAAATATTTGTTGCTTTAATTTTGGTCCTTAACTTCTCTAATTGGTATTTGGTGTTTCAATTTCTTGAATTCACGTGTTAAATCTCATCTTTATTAATTGTTGTGGCTTTAATTTTGGTTTGAGCTTTATAATTGGTATTTTGTTTTGTTAGTTTCTTGAATTCACATGTTAAATCTTATCTTTACTAATTGTTGTTGCTTTAATTTTTGTCCTTTAAGCTTCTCTAATAGGTATTTGGTTTTTCAATTTCTTATATATAGATGAGAACGTGCCACAGAAGTCGACAAAAGTAGAAAATGTAAAAACTTTGATTGAAAAATAAAATTAATCTTACATAAAGCAGAAAAGCTAACAAAGAGAAAAGTCTTGCGCCGTATTAAAATGCATAGTCCCCGCATCTAGAGTACAATACGCAAGTCTTTGTTTTGAAAAGAAACAAAAACAATAATAATTAATATCCGGATTTTATTCTTTTATATATTTTTACAAATAAAGATATAATATATTTACTATTATCTGAAAAACTCATGTCCATTTCTTTTATATATATTTTTTGTAATGGTTAACCTATTCATTATAATGTTGAATTTTGACTATATAATGTAGGCTATTATGCAATTTTAAATTCAATGATATTTTCGTCACATGAATAGGAATTAATATAAAAGAATACATCTAAACAATCAGGACCGACTGTAATTAACTACATCTTTTGATGAATATAAATTTGTAAAAAGGCTATATTACATATATAAATTTTTTTTACAAATTAATTATTATTGTATTATGATCATATATTTTATATTGTAATACAATTTTTTTTACAAATTAATGTAACATTGATGTATTAATATTATTTCATATTCTATAATTTTATACTAATTTAAAGATTAATGGAAGTAAAAGAAAATAAAACATATGACACAGAGGCTAAAGTTAAGATCATCAAGTCACAATTTAATTAATTTGATGTCTACAATTCAAATTGAAACATGAAAATATACACGAGTTCCTTCCAATTTTTTTTTCATTAAATACATTTTATAAAGTAGACTGATGCAGTGGAAACATATCTTGAATTCACATGTTAAATCTCATCTTATTGATTGTTGTTGCTTTAGTTTTGGTTTGAACTTTCATAATTGGTATTTGGCTTTTTCGCATCTGGAATTCACATGTTAATCTAAGACGGTTATCTTTGAAATGTGGTAATATGGAATGCTGAGATAGGCCACTAAAATTTGTAGACTGGTTATTAGTCTAATTTCATGTACGTATATATGACATCAATGGGTGCATAATTGACATGCAACGTCTTTAAGTAAGATCAACGGCCCCTCTTCAATAATGACTAGTGGCTTTCTACTTAAGGTTTTCAATTTGAGTAATAGCATTTTGAGTTCCTAAGTTATTGTATTTTAACAAATGAGGACATAATTTGTCGATTTGCATAAATATAATCATTTCAAGAGGAATAAAAGATCCATTTGATAAAATTGAAAAAAATCTCGTCATATCTAAAAATCTCGTATTTGCAAAAACATAGGACACTAAGAACCTAAATGTTATTTTCCATTTTATATTTATAGACTAATTTCTTCTTCTGGATCAATATGGCTAAAAATAAATGGGAAATGTAATAGTATTGAACAAATGTGTGCATTTGGGTGATAAGCAAACAATTAAATTGCATTATTGGTTAGAAGATAAGGAGAGCCATCTAGGATGGCATATTAATTAATAATGGATTTGTTTCAATACCCCTAGAGGATAATAATAAGGAATGCTTGGGCCCACACCATCTCCACCTTAAAAAAGGTCAAATATTGAGGTTTTCTTCAATATGAACATTTGCTTATTATCAAGTTTGAATTGTATGATTTTAGAAAATTTTATATAATTAATAATATTAAAGATACAAATATTAATATTAGATATATATGTTTTATATAATTATTTTTAATTTTACTTAGTCTTATAAAAATTATAAAATAAGTGACAAACTCATCAATTTGTATTAAATATTATTGATTATTTTGGATTTGTGCAATTAATATGTTGAAATCTGAACAGAATAAATATAGATAATAAAATTCAAATGATTTAAATATAAGTTAAACAAAATCTATTTTCACAATAACAGGTAAGAAATTTAACTTCCGGATTAAAGTATGGCTTTCAAATTAAATTTTGAAAAGCATAAAAGGAAGAGAATACCTTATAAATATAAAATTTAACAAAATACTAAGAGAGAAAGAGAGGTGAGGAGGCATTGCCACCAGAATAAGGGTATCCACGAACAATACTCTTGATACGGAAAAACATTTCCATTGTATTATTATGCATGAAACTTTAGATAATTAATGCATAATGTAGCACTACAAGAAAAACGGTTTCTAGCGGTATCATAAATCGCCTTTTTACGTAATAATACAATTTCTTGTATTAATTTATCTGTATATTATAAAATTGAAACCTTAATGTGTAAATAAGGTTGAATATTTATGCAATTGTTTTATTATTATTATTATTATTATTTGCAAACTTATTTATATAATCATAATTTGAGGCCCGTATTAAAAATTGAGAATTCAAAATTTTTTTTATGTAATAATACTAAGGATACAAAATTTATATTCAATGGATCTTGCAGTATTCTATTATTGTACTTTATTATTTATAATTTATTTTTTTTAGATAATACAAAATATACAATATGTAATAATAGTATAATTTATTTTCTGAAGATAATACAAAAATATACAATATGCAACAATAGTGTAATTTATTTTTTAAGATAATATGAAAATATACAGTATGTAATAATAGTATAATTTTTTTTAAGATAATACCAAAATCTACCATATGTAATAATAGTATAATTTATTTTTCAAGATAATAACAAAATATTCGATATGTAATAATGATATAGTATTATCATACCAATTTCTAATTTCTATAGATAAATATGTATAACAATTTATAGGTGCACAACAATACTCTTCATATGCAATCGACGTTGCAGCATTCTATTATTGTCCCTTATTACTTACAATTTATTTTTCAAGATAATGGGAAAATCTAAAATATGTAATAATAGTATAATATTATCATATCAATTTATAATTTCTATAGATAAATATGTACCTACACAACAATACTCAAAACAAAAGCCAACCGATTACAATATTTCTTCGTGTATTTTATTGATCTAGATCTAAGATGCAAATTGTTTATATCGTTACTCAAATTAAAGTGATAAGAGTCCCAGATATTAAAAATGCTAGAACTTCTCTTTAAATGTTATTATTGAATCCTTACTCTTTATTCATAATAAATTTCAGCTTTTGGGTATCAGAACCACAGTTTTATACCAACATATTTAATTTTAAATCTTATCTTTGTTAAATATTTATTGTTTTAATTTTGGTCCTTAACTTCTCTAACGGGTATTTGGTGTTTCAATTTCTTGAATTCACATGTCAAATCTCACCTTTATTCATTGTTGTGGCTTTAATTTTGGTTTGGGCTTTCGTAATTGGTATTTTGTTTTGTTAGTTTCTTGAATTCACATTTTAAATATTATCTTTACTAATTGTAGTCGCTTTAATTTTGGTCCTTTGTGCTTCTCTAATTGGTATTTGGTTTTAAAGTTTCTTGAATTCACATGTTAAATCTTATCTTTAGTAATTGTTGTTGTTTTAATTTTAGTTCTTTGAGTTTCTATAATTGTCTTTGGTTTTTCACTTTCTTCATTTCACATGGCTGTAAAATGTTGTTCCATTTGACTTCTCTGACTAGCCTTAACCATATTTGGTTCTTTTGTTCTCTTCAATTCATATAACCATAAAATTGAATTCTATTTTAGATAGTAGACATTGTTTTATTCGCAATGCAAGCTATATATATGTAGTTGAAAAGTGTGTATTCTAATACTTATATAGAGATGATAACGTATTGTCCTTGCCACAGAAGTCAACAAAGCGAGAAATGCAAAAATTTTGAATGAAGAATAAAATTAATCTTACATAAAACAGAAAAGTTAACAAAGAGAGTAGTATTGGGCTGTATTAAAATGCATAGTCCCTGCAAGTAGAGTAAAATACGCAAGTCTTTGTTTTGACAAAGGAAATAACAACAATAATTAATATCCGGATTTTATTATTTTTATATATTTTAACAAATAAAGATATAATTTATTTACTATTATCTGAAAACCTCATGTCCATTTCTTTTATATTTTTTGTAATGGCTAACCTATTCATTAGAGTATTGAATTTTGACTATATAATGTAGACTATTATGCAATTTTAAATTCAATGATATTTTCGTCACATGAATAGGAATTAATATAAAAGAATACATTTACGTAATCAGGACCAACTGTAATTAACTACAGCTTTTGATGAATATAAATTTGTAAAAAGGTAATATTACATATATATATATATATATATATATATATTAACAAAGGGGGAAATAAAAAAAAAAACCTAATGTTTGCTGTAAAATCCAAACACCCCCCTCCTTTGCAGAAAATGAATCTCAGCCGTTGAATCTAAAAAATGAATGGTTGAGATTCATTTCTGCAAAGGAGGGGGGTGTTTGGATATTACAGTAAACATTAGGGGGGTTTTGGTTTTACTCCTATTAACAAATTAAGTAGTATTGTAATAGGATCATATATTTTAAATTATAATACAAATTTTTTGTACAAATTAATGTTACATTGGTGTATTAATGTTATTTTATATTTTTATACTAATTTAAAGATTAATGGAAATAAAAGAAAACAAAACACAGAGGCTAAAGTCATGGTCACTAAGTCACAATTTAATTAATTTGATATCTACAATTCAAAATGAAACATGAAAATATATATGAGTTCCTTCCAATTATTATTTATTAAATAAATTTTTATACAATAGATTGATGCAGTGGAAACATATCTTGAATTCATGTGTTAAATGTCGTCTTTATTAATTGTTGTTGCTTTAGTTTTGGTTTGAGATGTTATAATTGGTATTTGGTTTCTTGGTTTCTGGAATTCACATGTTAAGCTAAGAGTGTTATCTTTGAAATGGGGAACACGAAATTCTGAGATAGGCTCAGGGGCGGAGGTACAAAGGGGCTGCGGTAGGCTGTAGCCCGGGTAAAATTTTGATAAAAAAAATTTTTAATAGTGATATTTTAATTTAATTTTTTATAGCCCAGGTAATATTTAGCTCATAATTTAATATATTTTAAATT
>JAVXUL010063927.1:0-10123 GCA_035590515.1 Trichilia minutiflora
TATTAATATTTTTAGTTTTATTTTATAATTTACTTTATAAATTATAAATAAAAATAATATTTTATATTTATTATGACTAATAATTTAGATTTTCTATTTATATAATTAATTTAATATTGATAAATTATATAAATAAAATCATAAAATTATTAATAATTTTAGTTTTACAATTATTATTATAAAATTATTAATATTTTAAGTTTTATTTTATAATTTACTTTATAAAATATAAATAAAAATAATATTTTATATTTATATATGATTAATAATGTAATATTTCTATTTATATAATTAAAATCATATTGATAAATTATATAAATAAAATTATAAAATAAAAAATATAATTTCAAATTATCAATATTCAATTAACATAATTACATATTATATATATAAATAATAAATTATATTACATATATATAAATTATAGATTTATTTTTTATATATACACAAAAATAATATATACAATACAATTATACATAAATACATATAATTTACTAAATTACTAAATTAGACAATTTGCAATGTGATTTATATTTTATAATAAGTAAATTATATTTATAATTTATATTATTATTATTATCACATTTTAATTTTTAATTTTACATACATAATTTAATATGTTATATTATATTATGATATGTGTAATGTGTATAATTTTATTTTAACAAATAATTTTATATATTATGTCAATATGTGCTATAATTTAGAATTTTATATTATATGTTGTACCACTTATATCATTATATGTAATGTAATATTAACATATAATGTATTATATTTACATGTTAATGTTATATTAGTATATAATTTATAATATATATATTATAAGTTATATAATAATTAATATATTCTATATTTCTAATTTTCTATGTTACGTAATAATATAATATTAACATGTAATAATAATAGAATATTAATATATTATATGTTATAATTTATATTACTTTTTACTTGTATGTAAATGTAATGTACTATTAATTATTGGTGCAAGAATTATCCGTGGACCCCTCTCACAGTCACCGAGGAATGACTCAGCGGGCGAGGTGTGAGATCAATGTGGCTGTCATCAAACGGCGAGTCTTCCACCAGAGAATGGCTCGATAGTTGACTATTTCTGACAAAGCTTTACCTTCTAAGCCTGCAAAATAATAACACCTTCTGAGTAACATCGGGTGGGGTTTTCGATGAAAAAAGTCCAATGCCTAAATCAGATATAGTAAGGGAGATATATGATAATTTTTAGCGAGCGAAACCGAAAATGAGTATAAGAGAAGGGAATCATTTTACCACATATGAAGGTGGAGAACGGCGGGTAAAGAAATGGCAAGTGCTTGTTGGACATTGGTGAAAAGGATTTGTGAAGCCAAAATTCGGACCCCTTCTTAGACAGAGAACCCTTCTTTATATAGTGCCCTAGTAATATGACTCAGCATCGGAGAATGGGAATGATGAGACATTGGTGCCTTTGACAGTGTGCAACCGTCCTTCATTAATGTAATAGCTGACATTCTTATAAATTATAGGCCTACAACTATCACATCGTCTGAATATTGATGAAGGACGGGATAGGTGGCTTCTAGGGCAGGGCATCTACTCCTTGTTGGGTTGGTTGTTATTCTCATTTTTGATAATAGGGGCATATGGCTGGGGGTTCTTTGGCTTAGGCGGTATGCTGATGGTGGGGAAATATCACTTCTGCATGATCCCCATGATAGGGAAGATAACTCTGTATTACCCTAAGAGATGGATGAGCTCATCATGAGACGGTCAGGGATCCCTTGAGTCTATGGTTGCTGGTTACTATCTGCCAAAGAACTTCATTCGCTGGTACCTAAAAGCTGTGATGTATCTCTGTGCCCTGGGTGGATGGCTCCCTAGGGGAGGGAGGAATGAATTCATCCAGGGGGGCCGACTCCGATAACCCGAGATGATTCAGCCCAAAGAGGTGGCTCCCGGGGTAGGAGGATGGATCCCGGGGGAGGGGAAAATGGTCCCTTGGGAGGATGGCTCCCCGGGAAGGGAGATGGCTTCCCGTGGGAGGGTGGATCCCTGAGGAGGTTCTGTCTGGGAGGGTGGCTCCTGGGAGGAGAATGCTTTCCCTGGGAGGATGGTTCCTTGGAACCAGAGGCAGTTTTGCCTGAGGCACTGGCTCCAGCCGGGTTTCTCCTAGGAGGATGCCCTGAGAACCTGAGGTCGCGTACCCCAAAGAGGATGAAACGCTTATAGTGGGGGTGACACGTTTATCGTTGATAAGGCCTATGTGTCATTCACATATTTTTTCCCCCCAACAGATAGTCCCCCAGTTTCTAGTGTGAGACTTGTAAAGCGAACACTGGAAACTCCTTGTCTAGATCGACCTGACTCCTGAGAGAGAGAAGGGGGGTCACTGATACATGAGACGAGCTCTTATTAGGGAGAAGCCTGAGACGGTTGGAAAATGTCAGATGTCACTCCACTGTTGATAACCCTACTTGACAGAGCTGTTAAGTGTTTAGTGACGCTTCCTTTCTCGAGGACCAATTAAATTTAGTACATCAGGGGTCGTGTGACACAGCTGTCCCTGGGTTTACAGCGCTTCGTTCTTTGGAAGATTTAAATGCTAGTTTATGGATGGGCCACGTGTCAAAACCCCAATGGCAGGCACTCAATCGTTCCCTTTCTGTGTGTTTTGCAAATACTTATGTTCAAGCTCTTCTTTCTCGTATTGCTGGTACACCTTTATCTAATAGAGAGGTAAGGACCCTTTGTAGTTACTGGAAGTTTCTGTAGATCCTTATAATCTTCTTCTTCTTGGATTTTTGATTGTTAGAAAAAATGACAAATAGAAATAAACCCATCGACGCCACCACTAGCGATCGGGAGGAGGCTGAGGATCCCATCAGGACCCAAGAATCTGATCAGGATGGGAGGAGTGCTTTCGAGCAGGCTCGAGCCAGGGAGCCCAATGAGGTAGATTGGTTTGTTTCTTCAGTTACTGAGGCAAATTTGTTGGCCTTCCGTTGGGCTTTCGGTATCCCCAATAGCGTACAGCTGAGGATGCTGCGTGGGGATGAAATCCCAAGCAACTTTGCACTGGGGGAAATATCGCTCAACAAGGAGCACCTGCTACTGGGGAACCCGTCTTTCTCTGCAGAGTTATTTTGTCAAGCTCTTTGAACCCTTTGGAATCCCACCCTATCCGCTTACTCTAAATAGCTGACGGATTCTGATCGGGCTGTTTGTGCTGAGGTTCCTCAAAAAGGGCCCCACTCCTACCCCCGAGGAGGAGTTGCATTTATATTCCCTTAGAAAGAATACCAGCCAGTACCCTAGTTGGTACTTTCTCCAAGTGAAGGGTGGATTCCAATCCCGGGTGAAAGGCTCTCCTTCTAGCAATAAGGACTGGAAAGATCATTGGTTCATCGCCAGCAGGGATTATAATGAGTTGTCTCCTTGCTCCCTTCCTTCATCCTTCCAAGATCTCGATGAGTATATAGTAAACATTTTTCGTAGTTTTACTGAGGAGGGAGTTTATACTAATTCTGACGAGCTTTCTTTTACAGTCGTAGGGAAGGACCAGACAGACATCCTAGTGAATGTGGGAAACAAACTCCTAGAGCTCCCTATAATGGACGTCAAGGAGCTGGTGAATAGGGACAGTGTGATTGCTTATGGACTGGCATCTAAAGCAGTGTCTAGAACCGAGCTCTCCAAGCTGAGAGCTCAGGTGAACAAAGGTAAGGGGCTCTTAAAAAGCTCCCACAAACTGGCTTTCTCCCTTTATTTGGATGGCTAATAAAGTTCTTCTTTGATGTAAAGGCGGGAACCAAGAAGACCTTGGCGGGCAGGAGGAGGTCCAGTGAAGTTCTAAGGAGCATGCTTACAAAAGGGGCCTTCAAGACTCCTAAGGCCGCCAACCCAAAGGCAAAGGCACCGGGTGAGAAAGAGAAGGGGCTGATAAAGGGGGACCGCCAGAAGACTCCCGAGAAGGGGGAAAGGAAGAAATCTGCCCGCCCTAAGGAGAAGGGCATCTCCCTCAAGGAGCCGAGGGCGGAGCTTGAGGAGCGTCCCCAGAAGGTTGGCCAGGCCTTGGTCAAGGATAAAGGAAAAAGGCTGGTGGACGAGGGCCTAGACAATGTAAGGAAAAAGTAAAAAGTAGACCACCCGTCTCGCCTAACTGATGGCCAATAGAAGAGGGTCTCGGACTGCATGGAGGATGTGACAATTCCCCAGTTTCGAGAACAAGACAATCAAGAAACCTTGGGTCAAGACCATGAGCAACGAGCCGACCCAAAGGGGGTTTGGGGCGACAAGGAATCGGACTCTGGGGCCAGGCTGGGGCGAGAAGATCCATCTCTCTTTGAGATAGAGGACTCGTTCCCGGTTGAGAAGGAAAACAACGGGGGCAAGGACGTGATTTTTGTGGAGGATATCCCTGAGAACAAAAGGGAGAATTTTGGATACCTCCTCCTCCTAGCCAACTCTGCCCAGGAGGTAATCTCACCGAAGAGGGGGAAGAATATGGCAGGCATTCCCCCAGAAGAAGCTCTCAACTGGCTGAGCGTCTTTTCTCACGGGGTGTGCTTTCTTTTCCTTTGAGTTATTACGGATGCCCTTTCCTTTCTTTTGAAAATGTTGACCATCCTTGTGTCTTCCCTTGATTTAGAGTGCCTATATGCTGGACCTCTTCATTGATGACTTTAGGAATGCCCTAAAAATCAGGGAACAAGCATTCGATACTATAAAGAAGTTGGAGAAGAGGGCCCAGGATACGATAGCAGTCACCCGAGAGTAGGCCATCAAGGAGAGAGAGGAGCTGACTTCTAAGATCTTGGCACTGGAGGGGGAGAGGGCTCAGTGGCTTAAGAAGAGGGAGGATCTGCAGGAGAAGTTGTCAACCACTGAGTCACAATCTGAAGCCTTGAAAATAAAGAGTGACCTCGCTGAGTAGGCTCGGGAGAAGGTCACTGGTCAGCTCGATAAACTGAAGGGGCAGCATCAGGCCTTGAAGAAGGAAGCTAACCGCTAGAAGTCGGACTACTCCATGGTCCTGTCAGAACTGGCGAGGTCAGAGGATAGGGTAGATTTTCTAACTGAGGAGTATAGGGTCTTGAGAGAGGCGCATAAGAGTTTACATCGCTCCTCTGAAGAGCAAAGGAAGAAACTGGAAGAGATGCCTGCCCAACTCTCAAATCGTTATGACGAGGAAGTTGACGAAGGGGTGGATTTGACAAGCCGCCTCTTCCTTCAGGAGTACCCAGAGTTGGACTTGCATTAGTTGTTCGATCAGTTAGGCTGCGATGTCCCAAGAACTTCAGGGACTTGCCCTCAGGATGACCCCCCTGTGGCCCAGGTGGATGAGGGGGCTGCTGATGACAGAGGACTAAGAGATGAAGCTCCTTCTGTTGAGGCAGAAAGTCTTTCTGAGGCAACCATCGGGGGTACTGAAACACCTGCCCCCCCAAGATTGATCATCACCCTTGGTAGATGCTCCTCCTTCTCGAGCCGCTTATGACGGCAAGGCCCCCTCTAAGAGGGAAGAAAATCCTTCAGTCCCTAAGGGGTTTGTCGAGGCAGTCCCTCCTGCCCCCTGAGAAGAAGATATACCGGTAGAGGTCTTGGATTGAGTATGAAGAGAGCCTCTCCCACTAAACACACTTTAGGACTTAGAACTCTAAATATTCCTTTGTATGTGCAAATTTTGTACACGTATCCTGATTCTTTTATCAATGGAAAAGAAATTTTGTCCATTTTAATGCGTCTCTTGGATCAGTATTTAGTTTTTACTTAACTAATTTTGAGGAAGCCTTTAACACCACTTAATCATGAATAAGCCAAGTGAACATAAATACTGACCATGCTTCAAGAATGACCATAAACGCTTGGACTCGAGGAGCAATTGGGGAAAGCATTGGAGAATAACTCCCTGAAACCCAAAGAGCAGTCTTGACTATGGTCGGGGGCCTTCGAAGGTTTACAACCATGCTGATCTCTGGAAAATGATCTGATATCACCAGGATTTACCACACCTTAACCACAAATTAGGTTTCATACTCTAAGGATACCTGATTTTGACTAAGGGTTTATAAAACCTGGGATGGACAGGATTTGTAACTCTGAATGTGCCTGACGCTGGGATGCACAGGACTTTGTCCTAAAGGAAACCCGACACTATATTGGTCAGGCATTTTAACCCCAAAGGGACCTGATACCTCAGGTACCTCAATCACAAATCAGGTCTTATACTCTAAGGTTACCTAATTGGATCGAGGGTTTGTAGGACCTAGATGGATCAGGACTTTACCCTAAAGGGGATCCGAACTGGGTTGATCAGGCATTTTAACGCTAAAGGGACCTGATACTATAAGTACCTTAATCACAAATCAGGTCTTGTAATCTAAGATTGCCTGATCAGATCGAGGGTTTGTAGGACCTGGATAGGTCAGAATTTTCATTTTTATCATTCTTTTAACTATGGAAGTGCCGACGCTAGGCTGGATAGGACTTTACCCTAAAGGGGACCCAACACTGGGCTGGTCAGGCATTTTAACCCTGAAGGGACCTGATACTACAAGTACCTCAATCATAAATTAGGTCTTGTACTCTAAGGTTGCCTGACTAGATCGAGGGTTTGTAGGACCTACACAGATCAGAATTTTCATTTTTATCATTCTTTTAACTCTGAAAGTGCCTGACGCTGGGCTGGACAGAACTTTACCCTAAAAGAGACCCAACGCTGGACTGGTTAGGCATTTTAACCCTAAAAGAACCTGATACTATAGGTATCTCAATCATAAATTAGGTCTTGTACTCTAAGGTTGCCTGATCGAATCGAGGGTTTGTAGGATCTGGACGGATCAGGGTTTTCTAGTATGTACTAAGATAGAGGCAAACTTTCTATTTTATTCTCTCATAGAAGGAATATACAAATGAATGGTTTACAAAGGTGCCAACCTGAGGAGAGGCTCTCTTAAAGGCCATACTTTTTCTACAACCTCGATTTTCCACGCTTTACTTGGGACATTGTCATTGAATGACCATTGCATGGGGCTAGCTCCCAGGAAAGAATTGAAAAAATAAACAACATATGCCAACCTGAGGAGAGACTCTCTCAGGGGCCATATTGCTTTTTGCCTTCTTATAGCCAGTTAATCGGCTGGTTTAAACTGCTCTGACAAGTCTGATTGTCTGAATCAAGTGTGCCAGCCTGAGGAGAGACTCTCTCAAGAGGCCTACTTGTTTTGTATCCCCTTTTTTCATTGATCGGGCTGATTTTAGAAGTTTCAGCGGACCTAATTGCTTGAATCAAATGTGCCAACCTAAGGAGAGACTCTCTCTCAGGAGACCTACTTGTTCTGTACCTCCTTTTGTCATCGATCTGACTAATTTTGAAAGTTTTAACAGACCTGATTGCTTGAATCAAGTGTGTCAACCAGAGGAGAGACTCTCTCAGGAGGCCCACTTATTCTGTACCCCCTTTTGTCATCAATCCGATTGATTTTGAAAGCTTTAGCGGACCTGATTGCTTGAATCAAATGTGTCAACCTGAGGAGAGACTCTCTCTCAGGAGGCCCACTTATTCTGTACCTCCTTTTGTCATCAATCCGACTGATTTTGAAAGCTTCAGCAGACCTGATTGCTTGAATCAAGTGTGGCAACCTAAAGAGAAACTCTCTCAGGGGCCCCGCTTGTTCTACATTTACAGCTTGGTGTAGCGATCATTTTTGTAGGGTTTTGGCAGGGAGTTGGCCCTTGTTTTTCTTGGGCACCTGCTCCTTCGTGTTTTGAGGGGGGGCGTGGGGTCAAGACTGACCCACTTGTGACATGCTTATAAATTTACAATAGTGGGAGCTTTTCGAGGGTGCTACTTCTTGGGTTGTTGTCTACTAAACTCCCCCGGGAGGATTCCTTATTGGAGGGGATTCTGGGGTCTCTTGTTCCTTTTGGGGGGGACATTCTCCATTCCTGTCGTTGTGGCTAGGGTTTCAATTGCAGTTTCTCTTTCTTTTTTGTTGTTTGTCCTTCGTGGGCTTTCTTCCATTACTCAGGGCTGCTCAAGCCTTTTTCTGATTGCTCGGGTTTTGGCTGGTGACCATTGTTGCTTTAAACGCATTCTTGAAGATGGTTGCCAGTTGATTGAAGCTATGGCTGCTGACGGGTAGTAGTTTCTTGTACTAATGTCTGGCCAGTCCGACTAAAGTTAAATAAAAAGGTCAGCACATTTGTAACTTAGTTAAGTCTTGCATCATCATCGCCTCCCTGAACGCGTCTATATGTAAGGAAAGATCGGTCCTCTCAGCATAGATAGGCAACTGAGGCATCTTGAACCTTGGAGGGAAACGGGAGGTTAGAATTTTCTTCGACAGAGGAGACGTAAAGGGGGAGGCAAGGACTTCCTTAGTCCCTGAGTTCTCCGTCCTGGTGGGAATGCTCTGTGTTCCCATTTCCTGTAATACTCTCCTCATGTATTTTTCCACTTCTTTTCTGTCAGCTACTACTACTTCTTTTTCTTAGGCATATTTGTGGTTGAGATAGAACCTTATGTCGATAGGGGCCAAATTATGCTCCCTTTTTCATTTGCTCGTCTTTTGGTGCTGTACATTGGTGTCATTTCTTCTTCGCTTCTGCCCTTCGTAAATTCTGAAGGGAGTGTTGACCTCCTGAAGTGCTCAGGGTTCATCTGCCACTCTTTTGGTTGCTTTGGCTTTACCTTTTTGTGCAGCTGTTAGTCTAAAAGTTGACGCGCAGCCATGTGTTCCCTTGGACAACTGAAACTTCTCTGAACGGCTACTTCAAGGGGTATGGCATGTCCGCTTTTTAGGAGGGGATGATATTTCTTCTCCTAGGGTGGCTAGCTCCTACCTAGCTGTCACCTGATCTCCAAGAGTTCTTTCTCCAAGGCTTCGGCTTTGCTGACCAGGAGCCAATTTCTGTGTTCTCTGCCTAGTCGGGATTCTCCACACGTGTGTCGTGTTGTTTCTCCTCTTTAGGCATTACCTTCGTTGGGACCTCTATTTTCTCGTGCTTGGTTTGCCATCTGAATTTTGTCGAGGTTTCGAGATCGTCCTTCCTCTGTTACTAGTTGATGCTTCAAGTGACTTTTTGTTAGATTCCCACAGACGGCGCCAGCTGTTGGTGCAAGAATTATCCGTGGACCCCTCTCACAGCCAACGAGGAATGACTTAGCGGGCGAGGTGTGAGGGCGATGTAGCTGTCGTCAGACGATGAGTCTTTCACTAGAGAATGGCTCGATAGTTGACTGTTTCTGACAAAGTTTCACCTCCTAAGCCTGTAAAATAATAACATCTTTGGAGTAACCCCGGGTGAGATTCCTAACAGAGAAACTCCGATGCCTAAGTCAGATATAGTGAGGGAGATATAAGATGATTTTCGACAAGCGAAATCGAAAATGAGTGTAAGAGAAGGGAATCTTTTTACCATATATGAAGGTGGAGAACGGCAGGTAAAGAAATGGCAAGTGCTTGCTGGAAAGTCGAGAAAAGGATTTGTGAAGTCAAAATTTGGACCCCTTCTTAGACGAAGAACCCTTCTTTATATAGTGTCCTGATGATATGACTCGGTATCGGAGAATGGGAATAATGGGACGTTGGTACCTTTGACAGTGTGCAATCGCCCTTCATTAATGTAATAGCTGACATTCCTGTAAATTATAGGCCTGCAACTGTCACATCGTCTGAATATTGATGAAGGATTGGATAGGCGGCTTCTAGGGCAGGGCATATACTCCTTATTGGGTCAATTGTCATTCCTATTTTTGATAATAAAGGCACGTGGCTGGAGGTTATTTGGCTTAGGCTGTATGCTGATGGTGGAGAAATATCACTTCTGCATGATCCCTGTGATAGGGAAGATAACTCTATATTACGCTAAGAGATGGATGAGATCATCATGAGGCGGTCAGGGATCCCTTGAGTCCATAGTTGCTGGCTACTATCTGAAGGTTCTATGGCCTAAATCATGCTTGAAATGTAAGTTTTTCAATCAAAAACCCTAGGTTAAATCCATGAAAACCAAGTGGAATCAAGTGACAATACCTTAAGGCTTTGGATGCTCTCTTTGTGTGCTTTCTTTTGGTGATGAAGATTAGACTCAAAAGGCTTGAATCCTCTTCACTTTACACCAT
>JAVXUL010063948.1:0-10122 GCA_035590515.1 Trichilia minutiflora
GCTTGGTCTTAAATTATTGCGTTTGATTTGAGGGACGGAGTCCCATAGACTTATTTGAGATGATGAATGGTTTTAAATTTTTATGTGCGCACAGACTTTTATTTGAAGTGCTTGTGGTTTGATTGTTCTATTAGAAGTTTGGGTGTGAGGATGAAATTTTGGAAGTGTTCAAGTTATGTTTTGGTGTGAAACAGGTTTTTATATTAGCCTTACAGGTCTACAGGTTGTATCCTGTATTATTGGGTACACCCTGGAGGTCTGTGGCGTTGTCACAGGTGGGACCCACGGATCGGGTCGTGACAAATACTTTCTATTGAAAGAGGTTATTGAAGTATTGATACTT
Organism: Trichilia minutiflora; assembly: GCA_035590515.1. Classification (NCBI taxonomy): domain Eukaryota; kingdom Viridiplantae; phylum Streptophyta; class Magnoliopsida; order Sapindales; family Meliaceae; genus Trichilia; species Trichilia minutiflora. The sequence goes on from JAVXUL010063948.1 coordinate 344, forward strand.
CAAAATTAAAGTATCGATACTTCCAGTCAAATGTGGGCTTTTGACTCAAATGTGCCCCAAGTATCGATACTTTCATCCTTACTGTTCATGAAGGTTACAAAGTATCAATACCTTTCTCCTTAAAGTATCGAGGTATTGATACTTCAGTTCTATTGTTCACAAAGTATCAATACTTTTCCCTTCAAAGTATCGATACTTGCCGCCTTGCGCTTGAATATCAATACTTCTCATAGAAAGTATCGATACTTCCTGTTCTCTAGTGCCAAGTATCGATACTTTAATACCCAAAGTATCGATACTTCTCCTGTTTTTCATAATTTAAGACCGTAACTTCAAATGGCCATAACTTTTGATCCAGGCATCCTTACAGGACCTATAATATATCAACGAAAAGCTCTCTTCTTATTCTACAAAATTGATTGGAACATTTTCTCAAACATAGATGATTTTGAGGTCAAAAATCTAGTTTTTACTCATAAACTCATTATTTTATACCACACACCTTCTCAAAATAACCTCAAGTTATTATACTCTCTAACGCGTGATCTACCCGTAAAATCATGTAAGGAACCTTATGAGAGATTTATCACAATACCCATACATCTAAGGGGTGGGGTTCACATCATGTATCAATATATTAGTTCATTTTAAAATTGAATATCGACTTACTTTCTTCACATATCGATCCTTTGATAACTTCGACCTCGTTTGGACATCTAAAATATTTTTTGATGAAATGTATTAATATTTTATTTTAAATGTGTCAATCTGATCTGTATTGTAATTTCTCTTTTACCTTTTAAGAATATTTATATCGATCCTTAGACTTTAAATGTATCGCTACCTTTAATAAAAGTGTCGATTTAGTTCAACTGGTAATTTCTTTTCCAAATCTCAAGAACTCTCACTATGTTAAAGCCAAAGTTCTTGAATATGTTAATACATTTAACATATGTGTCGATCTGGAATGACTTATAATTTTCTTTGAAGTCTCTGAAACTATTTGTGTATCAATGTTGAAGTTTTCTGGTTTGAATGTGTCAATATTTCTTATGAAAGTGTCGATATAGTTTGAGTCATCATTTTCTCTTCAGCTTTTTAAAACTTCTTCAAATTAATCTTTCTCAGTGAGTGTTGATCTTTTTACACACAGTATTGATATCTTTAATCCTTTCACACGACGTGTTAATCTCTTTGCTATTAGTGTATGTCCCAAAAACTATTCATATTATCATTTTTGAGATTATTATTTTAGTAATAAATGAAAGAAATGATTCTTTATTTACATACGTAAGTTGCTTCTTTTATTAAATCATGTTAGATAATAAAGTACATGTATGAATTGTTTATATAATTTAATTAATTGTTAACTGAAATTATCGAATCATTCCTTATAGAGGTGGTATTTATTATGCATCAATATTACTTAGTAGGCATATTAAATGTTGCCTAAATATATCATATGATAATATAAGTAGGCTAATAATAAGTGAATTATCATAAGTGCATTACTATAGATTTATAGTTTGTAAACTATTTATCAAATGTGATCAATAATCGATAAATCACATGGTATGCATATAGTCAATTATTTATCGATAGATTGTACTAATGTGCGACATAGACTTTTAACCTGAAACAGCTGAATCAAACTTTGTATAAATGTATATAATTCGTATAGTGTACAAATATAGGGTTAATTATATCTTGTATGATAAAATCGATTTGATTATATGTTATTCATATAAGAGATCAATTAATGGTTAAGATGGGACCCGTTGGTTTGTACGATAAAATTGAGAGTTCCTGTTGACTCTATCCGAATTTGAGTTCGTAAATGAATATCGATAAACATCTGAAATAAAATCTCTGTTCAAAGCTAAATAAAAATCACATGAAAGAGTTCATTGTGTTCAAGATATATCAATCGATAATTCGAAAATGATCATATTAGGGTATTAACATACCATGAACCCTAATTTGATTAAGATATAATTACAAAAGAAAATTATCCACATGATATATACAATCAAGTAAGGTTTGACGAAAAATTACTTTATTATGAATTAGGGATTATGGTGTATTGTTAAATGTCAAACATAGTCGTTGAGTTCTAAAATATTCAAAAATGACTCATGGCTAATTTACTAGGTCTCCATGGTCGCACCAAAGTCCTTATGCCTTAGAAAGCTATTCTTAAGAGAAAGAAATTATTCAGAACGAAGGCTAGCACCTTCCGAAATAATTAGGGGTCCAATAATATATATATATATATATATATATATATATATATATGTAAGTGTTATATGTGTGTGTGTGTTTATAATTCTTTAAGGTATTAAAGAATTATGACAAACAAGTATATTTGTAATTTATTATAAGTTAAATATAATAAGTTCTCATTTTGACAATTATCTAAGGGTTAATTGGTTATTATTACTATTGATTTATGAAACCATTAAATTAAATTAATTATTATTTTTTTAATAGTTAAAAAAATAAATAATTGTTCAAGGTTAAAATGGCAATTGTATCGTTAATGTTGGAAAAGTTAAATTAATTAATTTGTTAATTAATTTATTATTTATTTATTTAAATGTTAAGGATAAATATAACTTTTTCATTTAATTTTATTTGATAAAATGCCTTATATTTAGAGCAATATGATTAATCCAAATGTGTCAATTATAATTGGCTAGAAATTGATAATTATCATTAATTATGAAATAGAAAATAGAAGGAAAAATCATTTTCTTCTTCCTAGGAAAATTTGGCCATTAAATAGAATGAAGGGAAAATTGTTTTTCTTCAAATTTCCTAAGAAGAAAAGGGTTTTTTCGTACTTTCTAAAGCTTGAATAGTATATATTGAAGAGGTTACATGTGTTTGTAGTTAGATTTTATCAAAGTCAAGCTTGAAAAAGAATTACTAAAGATTTAATTCTAAGTTATAGATATTAAATGTTATACATTCAACGATACTCAGATTCTGATTTTGAGTCAGATATGGATGATAGATAGTCTACATCCATATTTATTTTTATCTATTTATGAAACTGAATATATTACTACTTTAAAAGTTGCAAAAGAGAATGTTTGGATACACGAGTTTATATCTAAACTAAGTGTGGTTCCCAATATAGGTTATCTGATAATCATACTTTGTGATAATATTGATATTATCACTTAGGCAAAGGAATCATTAGCATATCGAAAGGCCTAATGATATTTAGTGAATATATCACATACGAGAGAAATCGTTGGTGCTAAAGAGATATTGATAAAGAAAATAAATTCAGCAAACTTTATTGTTGACCTACTGACTAAAGTGATAATACTGAAGCAACTGAACTAACATCTTGTAAAGATGGGTATATAATACCACACGAATGACTTTAGTGCAGGTGAAAGATTGTTAGTGTATGCACTAGAAATCATTCGTGTTATCGATTATTGAAATTATTATTTTATTAATAAATGAAAGAAATGGTTTTTTATTCACATATTTAAGTTATTCATTTATTAAATCATGCTAGACAATAAGGTATCTATATGAGTTGTCCAAATAATTTAGTTAATTGTTAATTGAAATTATCGAATCATTCCATATAGAGGTGGTATTGATTGGACATCAATATCACTCAGTAGACATATCGAATGCCACTTAAAGATATCATATGATCATATAAGTAGGCTGACAATAAGTGAATTATCATAAGTGCATTAGTATGGATTTATAGTTTGTAAATTATTTATTGAATGTGACCAATAATCGATAAATCACATGGTATGCATATAGTCAATGATTTATTGATAGATTATACTAGTGTGCGATGTAATCCTCTGACCTGAGATAACTGAATCAGACTTTGTATGGATGTGTACAATTCATATGGTGTATAAGTACATGATTAATCACGCCTTATATGATAAAGCCAGTTTGGTTATACGTTATTTATATAGAAGTTTGATTGATAGTCAAGATGGATCTATTAACTCGTACGATAGGATAGAGAGTTTTCGCTGACTATATCCTAGTTTGAGTTCCTAAATGAATGTCAATAGACATATGAAGCAAAGTATCTTATCAAAGCTAAATAAAAGCCACATAAAAGAGTTTATGGTGGTATGTTTATGACATATCGATCGACAATTTGAAAAAGATCGTATTAATATAATGATATACTGTGAACCCTAATTTGATTAAGATATGATAATAAAAGGACATTATTCATATGGTATATATAATCAAGAAAGTTTGATGAAGAATTACTTCATTGTGAATTAGGAACTATAGTATATTGTTAGATGGCAACTATAATCGTTAAGTTTCAAAATGTTTGAAAATGACTCATGGCTAATTTACTATAAACTTTCATAGTCATATTAGAATTCTTATGTATTAGAAAACTATTCTCAAGAGAGAAAAATTATTCGCAGCAAAAGTTAACACCTTTCAGAATAGTTAGAGGTCTAATACTATATATATATATATATATATATATAAACATGTGTGTGTGTGTATTTATAATTCTTTAAGGTGTTCAAGAATTATGATAAATAAATATATTTATAACTTATTGTAAGTTAAATATACTAGGTTGTTATTTTGATAATTATATCACGTCCCGATCCTAGTCGGTCACGTGACAATCGACGCAATTCCTAAAAGTACATTCTATCGCTGAGAATGCATCCCTAGGACTCGCAAGGTATTAATACATATTTTCAAACTCATTTCCAAAGATAAAATAAAATAGAATGGAAGATTTTCAAACAAACATATATTACATCTATATTTTCTCAAAATACAATACAAGATATTCCTGGTCAAGCCAAATACACAAATCATTTTATTATAAATATTTTTCTGTACAGTGGGCCATAATATAAAAACTTGAGTCGAGTATCTGAAAAGTTTTGTTAAATTACACTTCAGCTATACTATGCCGCGCTCGACTACACTAACTTGAAATAGGAAAGTGAGGGGTGAGTATTTGAAAAAATAATAGTGAGTAGACAAATAAACAAAAACAAAAATCAGAGGCCCATACACTGATTACGAAAAATCCTCGTAATCACCAAATCAATCATTGTAAAATATGGCATCATATACATGTCTAGAAATCAATATAACATCAAATATGTATAGCCCTTCAGTCTATAGAATCTCATCCACTCCCTATGAATTGTATGGCTAATCCGCAACCCTAGTTAGGGATGTGTGCCTATGATAATATCCCTCAGTCTATAGAATCCTATCCACTACCTCTGAGCTGTATGGCTAATCCACAACTTTACTTTGGATTGTATGGCCAATTCACACTCCGGGGTCTATTAGATTCCACCCACTCCATATAAGCTGTATAGCCAATTTTCACCCATATACATATAATCAAAATACCATAGCACACAAAATCATGAATAAACAATAATAGCCCATTAGGGTAAATCGAATAACTGGTGGCTCACAAGGCCAAAACATTATCTGTGACTCATAAAGCCAAAACAAAAAAATAAGATATATTGGCTCACAAGACCAAATCAACAAGTATGGTACCTTGGCCATTACACTCGACTATGCCACATTCATAAACATATATAAAATTGGTCTCCGACCTCACAATCACAATGTTAATATCATCAAGCACAAGTACAATAGGCCTCCGACCTCACATTTATAGTAATCAAGGATTCTCAATAATCCTAACGCTATCACAAGTAAGGGGCCAACCCGGCCACCACACAACATACACCCAACGCCTCCTCATTTTAGTTATATATATACATATTTATATACTATCATCTCTAACATTATAGTTATTCAAAAATAACATAAAACAAAGTAAAGGGAAAGAAATGTGTCCACTCACATTACTGGGGTGGGAAACCACCCTCGAGATATCCTCCTCACAACGGAAATCCTCTAGTCTTGGCTATTGCGCCTGGATACACAGAATCACGATCTGTCATAATGTCCGTGTATGATATAATATATGATCATACTCTCTCTTTCTCTCTCTCTCTCTCCTTACTGCCCAAACTTTTTTTAACTCCACTCTCACGTCATTTTTAGTTATTTCAACACCAATAGAAGTACAAATCCTCTAATTTTTCAACTCAGTCGATAATCTAGAAAACCTCCAATTTTTAGGGTTTCAAGAACAGTAACCTAAATCCCTTTTTTCTCGATTTACGCATAATAAAGGCTTAAAATAGAGAAATGAGCTTAGGGATGAACTTATCCAAGCTGGTAGAAGTGTTTTGAGTCCCTCTTTACTCAATTCTCTTTCTCATCTACTATTTATCGTAACCCTTCCTTCGCAATCCCTCGCGATCCGATGAGTAGAACTCTGATCAAAGAAGGTTTTTATGTTCTGGTGTTGGTTCTGAGTTTATAGGAACCAAAATGATGGAGTTTGATGGAAAAATGGCTAAAATCAATTTTACACATTTGAGAGAAATAATTTCTATCGAAAATGGAGAGAGAGAAAGTAAAAATGAGAAATGGAGAAGATGATCCCCTGCTCAACATAAATAGGCTGTGATATGCCCAAAGGTGTTGATACCTTTCAAAAACTTATCAATACCTTTGGCTTTTCATCGTTCACCATGCCTATAATGTATCGATACCTTTCTCAACGTAGACTTCATCTTCGTCACAAATGTGTCGATACCCTAGCCTAGGTATCGATATGTTTGGCCTGTTACTGGTCATCATAACTGTAAGGTGTCGATACCCATCTTTAAACGTATCGATACGTTCGGCCTTACCCACTAACGTATCGATACCTTTCTCTAAAAGTATCGATACCTTTGCCTCTCTTCCTTCTTCTGAGGACTGTTACTTCAAATGGCTATAACTTTGAATCCCAATATCCGCTCAGAACCCATAATATATCAATAGAAAGCTCTCTCCGAGCTTTATAAAAATATTAAAAATTTTCTCAATTGAAGATGATTTTGGGGTCAAACATTCAATTTTTTCTCATGAACTCATATCCTACACCATACACCTCCTTGAAACATACTCTCAAGTTATCATACCCTCTCGTGCATGCTCTACACACTACAAAATACACGAAAGTTCATGAGAGATTTATCACTATACTTATAAACCTAAGGGACAAATTTCATAATTCTCCCCCCTTAATTGAATTTTATCCTCAAAATTCTATATGACATATATGTTAAGCAATAACAAAAATATACTAAGGCTTGCAGCTCCCTTTCTCCCCTAATAATCAAATAAAGATATTTTAAAATATCTCACTTGTTATTCATTAAGAGGAGAAGAAACTACAGCCTCTAAAACAACAAAGATAATAATGAAAATAAAATATATGTCACATAGAAAATACAAGGATCTTTTTTTTGGGGGGTAGACACATATCTTAATACTGGAAAAGGTGTGGGTACTGATGTTTCATCAGACTCTCTGACTTCCAAGTCATCTCCTCAACTGTGACACTCTGCCATAAGACTTTTTCCATCGGAATAATTTTATTTCTCAAGACCCTCTCTTGCCAATCAAGTATCCTCACCGATTATACCACACATTAAGATTATCTTTCAAATCGACCAGTGGTGTCTCAAGTATATGCGATGGATCTGGCACATACTTCTTGAGCATAGATATATAGAAGACATTATGTATCTGACTCAGCTGCAATGGCAAATTCAATCTATAGGCTATTGGGCCTATCCTTTTCACAATGACGAAGGGTCCAATATATCAAAGATGCAAACTTCTCCGATTTCTGAATCTGATTATTCCTTTCCAAGGCAATACTTTCAAGAAAACCTGATCGCCTATTTCAAATTCTAATACTCTCCTCCGGTTATCAGTATAGGATTTCTGCCTATCTTGGGTGGCTTTCAATCTCTCTCTGATAATCTTTATTTTTTTGGTGATCTTGATCAGCTCATATTATCAAGTTTTCTTTCACCAACTTCATCCCAACACACTGGGGTTCTGCATTTTCTAGCATACAAAGCCTCATAAGGCGCCATCTCAATGTTAGCCTAATAACTATTATTGTACACAAACTCTATCAATGATAGGAGTGTATCCCAGCCTTCAAAAAATTTAATAACACATGCTCGAAGTATGTCCTCTAGCATCTGGATGGTTATTTCTGATTGTCCATTAGTTTGAGGATGAAATACAGAACTGAAAGTCAATTGAGTGTCCATAGCTTTCTGAAGTTTAGGCCAGAATTAAGATGTAAAATGGGGATCTCGATCTAACACAATGATAACCGGCACTCATATAATCTCACAATCTCGACTATATACAACTTAGCCAATTTCTCTAAGTAGAAATTCACTCGAATTGGTAGAAAATGAGCTTATTTAATGAGTTGATCTACAATTACCCAAATAGCATCGTAGCCTGTCTGAGTCTGAGGCAACCCGACCACGAAGTCCATGGTAATGTGCTCTTAATTTTACTCAAGTATAGGTAGAGACTGTAAAGTCCCTGTAGGTCTCTGGTGCTCAGCCTTGACCTACTGACATATCAAACACCTAGCCACACACTGGGCTATATCCTGTTTTATCCCCAACCACTAATAACTCTCTCTGATAGTACGATACATCTTGATACTGCCCGGGTGTATAGCAAATACAGAACTGTGAGTCTCCTCCAAGATAGCCTCTCTTAACCCTCTATTACTGGGTACACAAACTCGACCTCTGAATGTCAAAATTTCATCCTGAGTGAAGTAAAAGTCACTCTTCGTGCCATCTCTAATCTCCTGGCAAACTCTGACCAACTCACTGTCTAACATCTGATCCTGTCTGATCTGAGCAACTAGGGTAGGTCTGATTATAAAGTTAGCCATCAAAGCTCCAACCTCATCATACCCTAATGATACTCCCATCACTTTCAAGTCCATTAATAAAGGCAGGTAAATGGTACGAACATGAGCCAAGCTAGCTGAAGTCTTTCTACTCAGAGCATCAACAACAAAATTAGCCTTTTCTGGGTGGTAATCAATAATCAAGTCATAATCCTTAATCAACTCTAACCATCTCTGCTATCTCAAATTCAGTTCTTTCTGTGTAAACAAATATTTGAGGCTCTTATAATCAGTGAATATCTGGCACTGCTCCCCATACAAGTAATGCCTCTATATCTTTAATGGAAAAACCACTGCTGCTAGCTCGAGATCATGGGTAGGGTAGTTCTCTTCATACTTTTTCAACTATCGAGAAGCATAAGCTATAACCCTTCCATTTTACATTAGCACACATCTGAGGCCCTTCCTTGAGGCATCACTATATATAACATATCTGCCTCCTAGCATAGGAAGTGTCAAAACCAGAGCCGAAGTAAGACAATTCTTCAAATATTAAAAGCTTTATTCACACTGATTATCCCACTCAAACTTACCCTTCTTTCTTGTAAGTCTCGTCAGAGGTGCAGCCAATAAGGAGAAGTCATCTACAAATCTCCTATACTATACTGCTAGTCCCAAAAAGCTACGAATCTCAATCACATTCTTTGGCTGTTCCCTCTGAACTATGGCCTCAATCTTCTTTGGATCCACAAGTATCTCACTGCCAGACACAATATGCCCCAGGAAGTTCACCTATCTAAGCCAAAACTCGTACTTAGAGAATTTAGCATATAATTGTCTCTCTCTCAAGGTCTGAAGCACTACCTTGAGATGCTGGGCATGTTCTCTCTTATTTCTCAAATACACAAGTATGTCATCTATAAACACAATGACAAACTTGTCCAAATACGGGTGAAAAACCCGATTCATCAAATCC
>JAVXUL010063978.1:0-10120 GCA_035590515.1 Trichilia minutiflora
CTCCCCCACCTATGAACTCTCTACACTCACCTAGGCGACCTCTATCTCCCCAAGTTGTCCCTAGACTACACAAATAGCTACTGTGAACAATGACGGCTCTTATGGCCATCATCATAACAAATATAACAATCTGACCCACTGGCCATATCATCAACATAAATCAATATCAAAGCATAGCATATAAAATAAATTGGCTCAATGGCCATCAATCATATACAACATATATATGCCAGCAAACCAAATAAAATTATTTGGCTCTCCAGCCATAGAATAAACAAACAGGTTCAATATTTATTTAAACACACACACACACACACACACACATATATATATATAAGCATCAAAAGTTATCTTAAAACATTGAAAACATAAAAATATTCACTCACAGCTTAGGGAGGCTATACACTTCTTAGTTCCCCTCGTTTCTCGGCACGTCACGCGGATACCTTGCTCGCTCTCCATCGCCTAAACACAAGTATCCAAATATATTAATATATATTTCTAAACCTCGAATGAAACTCGTAAGCGTAAGATGCATGTTGACCTGGGTTTTCTAAAATCAATTTATACGTGTAAATGGCTAAAACCCTCGTTATTTGTCCAATTATCCATACATTACTATTACAAACCCACATTGTAGCTAGACTAATATTTTATGACTCGATTTCATGATTCTGACAAGTGAATCCCGCACACTCATTAGAACAGTAACCTTGATTACTGTTGACGTCTACCTATTTTTTCAAATTTATATTTCTAGCATCCTACGATTCACTCGACTTCACTACAACCTAAATAATGCTTAAAAACTCAAATATGGGTGATAAATCTATCAAAATCTATATGGATGCACAGTAAAATCGATATGATAAAAATTGACTAAAATATGAAATAAAATATACAGAAAAGCTAGGAATGATGCTACGAATCGTCGATTTTCCTCAGTTTTGCTTGAAAGTCAGAAAACCCTGAAATCTTTGAAGAAACCCCTAGATGCTCTTTTCATTCTCCGCACTTTTATCATTAAATTGACGCTCCCAATGAGTTAGACGCGTGAAAAGTGATTGACAGACGAAAAAAAATCAAAAATACGATAAAAATATTATGAAACTTAGAGAGAGAGAGAGAGAGAGAGAGAGAGGGAGAGAATGATATGAGGGAGAGAAAAGAGGAGAAGAAGAAGAAAAAGAAGTGATCATGAGGTATAGGAAAGGATTCAGCTAATATATATAATATAAAAGAAAAAATTACTATTTTACCCTTGATAAAAGTAAAGAAAGAAGCTTCTAGATAGGGATAATTTCATCTTTTTCTATGAATTTGGGCTTGCTACAGTATCAAATCTATCAAAGGTATTGATACCTTCCTTAGGAGTTTCGATACCTTTAGCCTTTTGCCACAAAGGTATCGATACCTTCCCAAAGGTATCGATATGTTGTCTCACAAGTTCTGGAAATCTTCGTCACCAACTTATCGATACGCTTCACAAGGGTATTAATATCTTCTAAAAAAAGGTATCGATACATTGCAAAGGTATTGACACCTCATGATCAAAGGTAACAATACGATTGTACTATTTCATCAGAATCCAACCCCTATTTTAAAATATATCGTTGGATTCCCGTTTAAAATAAAACTAACATTTAATTATGTTGAGATCCCTGTATTTACGACTTTAAAACTCTATCTTAACCAACTCCAATCCCCAAAATAAATATACAGTCGTGATGACGTGTCAACTATGTACAATGCAAGCATAATTACATATACAATAAAAGTGTAAAATTATCGATATGCCCTTAGGATCTAGACATGGGGCTCATAGTTTATCTCGTCTTTTTAAATGTAGTTAGACATAGTCTCATTTCACTCGTCTCATCTTTTCAGACGTAATATAGACGTAGCTTATTATTTCGTCATCTTATCTCTTTTACACATAGTTAAGTATAATTTTTAACCTATTTGTCTCAAATATAGTGTAAACACATTTCATCATCTTTTCTATTTGAACATAGTTAGATATAACTTTTCTATTGTTTTTTCTTTTTAAATGTAGTATAGACGCAACCTTTATTTCATACATCTCGTCCCCTCCAAACATAGTAGAACATAGTTTCAGGTTTTAATTTCAATATTAACTCATTTGTTCATCTATCTAAACATAAACTTAGGTCATCTTCCAATGATATAGTTTATTCTTTGTTAGGTAGTTCAATAAGCATACAGTAATCTGAAAGGTTGATTATCATACAATTAGGGTTCTATCAAATTAAATATACTTTGGTGTTCATATCTCACAAATTAATCAAATTAACTTATAATTAAGCTAACCTTTAGCTTAGGATTGATGAAAATTAACTTGAAAATTATCAAGCCTCCAAGAAAGCAAACTCCAAATGCCTTAGTTTTGTATGATCGAACAAGAGAGAGGAAGAGATCTTTTGTTTTTCAATTTTCAACCTTTGAAAATGAAAATTCCTTAATTAATTTGGAAATTGACCCCTTTATATATTTATCCAAATTTACTTAAATGTTTTCATTAAACATTTCCATGACAAACATATCCTAAAGCTTGTCAAACGAGCATTATAATAGTAAAGTACAAAATAATAAGTTTATCCACATCAAACTCTTTAATATCAAAGTTGTTCTAAAACTAATTAAATAACCTTTTATCAATTTTTATTTAATTTCATTTATATTTTTCAATATTAATGGAATATTATAACTTACATTAAATTATAATCGGAATAATTTATTAAACTCTTGAGTCCGTTAAACAATTTAAAGTATAAATGATTTATACTTTTTGACCAAATATTATCTTCGAGAGTGCTAGCTTTCTTACGGATAATATTTATTCTCTCTCAGTAAGTAAAACTAAGAATATGGTTATTAGTTGTGACCTCTCAGGTTCACTATAGTGTTAGCCATAAGCCTACCCAAATTCTTTCTTAAAATGTATTTATAATTTTAACGGCTATGATTAACATATAACAATGTGCAATAATCCCTAAACGACAATGATGAAAATCTTCATCAAACTTTTATAACTAATTATACATATCATATGGATTATGTCCTTTTATTCATTTAATCCTAACTAAGTTATGATTCACAGAATGTTAGAAATTCTAAATTTAGATCTTTATAGAATATTAGTATATACGAGCTGAACTTGTCATCACAAACTCTTTTATTTGACTTTTGTTATTCTTGATCAGGGTTTTGGGTTTCAACCGTTTATCAATGTTTGATTAGAAACTCGAATCTGGATTGAGTCAACAGAAACTCAAGATATTATATATTGAGTCAGTGGATCCTATCTTGAAAATTATTCGCATCCCAATATAAATTACATATGACAAACTAGATTCTTAACAAGACATGATTAGTTTTGTATTTATACACAATATAAACCATGTGTATTTATATTGGATAATAACTATAATATTTCAGGTTAAAGGATTACTTCACATATTAGTACAATTAAATGACAAATCATTAACTATATACTTTTCGTGTGATTCATCATTTCGTTGGTCACATTAGAAAAACAACTCTGTAATTGTTAATCCATATTAATGTCTTAATAACATGACTTTCATAATCACTTATACTAATATCATCTCATAATATTCATCAAAGATATTCAGTGTATCTACTGTATAATATCGATAACTAATCAATACTATATGTATAGGAAATAATTTAGATAATTTATATATATGCTTCATTCATTAGTATAATTAGAAAGAATAAGTAGTTTACATATATAAATAAGAAATAATTTCTTCGTTAATGAATATGTACAATACATATTATATAATATAATTCAATACAAAATATCTTGAAATCAATAATACGAATGATTTTTAGTGTATACAATACTAACATAATTTTTGATGAAAAGCCCATTAATAAAGACACCTCGTTAAACACCCTCAATCCTTGTCTCTCCGATGACAAAATTGGATATTTTTATATCTTTATTTATTTTTTAAAAAAAAAAACAAAAACAAAGAGGCAATTTTTATATCCCAATTTTGTTCTTTTATTAATTTTTGAATTGGATTTATCTAAATTATTTTGAGTTTGAATTATATTTAAAATTGACATAAATTTGAATTGGATTTATATTTTATTCTAATTAGGATATTTAAATTTGAGTTAAACACCATCTTATCATATACAAAGTTACATAGAACTAGTTCAAAATGAAAAAATTTTCACAGCAAAAAAATAAAGAAAAAACAAGTTAAAGGGAACTGATCCACGTTTACACAAAGTGATTAGGAAGAGAGAAATTCTACAAAGGTTTATGTTTTGCTTACAAAAGAGACACCTATTCATACACATAGAAAAGAAGGGAAAAAAAAAAAAGAAGGAAAGAAAAAGAGAGAAAAAAAGAGATTTTTCACATAGACAAAGAGCTTTCTTTTACACACGAAAAAATAAAAATACGCACGAAAAAATAAAAATAAAAAAATAATGAGGAGAACTAGAGGAAGAGAAGAATTCACATTCAATAAAAAATATACAGAGAGACATACATAGGAAAATATAGAGGATATGCTTAAGACTCAAAAAGCTAAAAAAATTATTGCAATTTATTCTGTCAAAATTAGTCAAAAATTATTTTCCTTAAGGTATCTTTTATTTACATCTTAACTTTCTATTAGTATTTGCTATGAAATTTTGTGAGTTTGATAATGTGATGATATGGTTTTATTTTTATTTATTTTTTGTTTGTTTGCAAATTATTACCGAATTGTGCTTTGATGTGAGTAAAATAAAATTTAAATATGTGAATTTTCTATACATACAATACACACAAATAAAACCCATGAATCCCAAATTGAATTTCAAGAAGAGGCGGTTGTGACGGAAAACGATTAGATGCAATCCTAATTTTAATTTTTTTATTAATTTATTTAAGTCTACCTTAATTTATTTTTTGATTAATTTTGATTGGGTCTCGAATTCGAATTTTTAGAATTTCTTTTAGTTTAATTCTAAGTTCAAGTTTAAATATTTATACTTATGATATAGATGTTCATTTAGTTTATAAATTAATCCAAATTAATACTATTCTGATTTTAGGCAAATTTTATAAAATATTTAGCCCAAAAGACAAAGTTTAGATATTTATGAGTTTCGTCTAAATCTTTAAAATATTTGCAAATTGCCCAAAATATTTTTAAACAAATAAAATATTAACTAGTAGAGCATATAGGATATTTATTCTTGTCTTTTGAATAATTAATTAAAAATAATAATTAAATACATGAAAATTATTGGGGATAGAAACAAGATATCTAAGATATCTATTATCTTCTTTGATTAATTAAAATTTATTTAATATAATCAAATCTTACTCAAAGTAAAATAAGATATTTAGAATCTCTACTCTTATTCTTGGTTAATCTTTTAAAATTAAATTAGTTAATATGAGATAAGCTATTTAAAATACTTACTCTCTTATTTAGCTAATTAAATTTTAATTAAAATTTTCTTTAAATAATTAATCGAGATAACATCTAGAACATTTACTCTTACTCTTTAATTAATTAAAATCTTTTTGGATAACTAAGATGAGGTAAGATGTTTAAAACATCTACCCTATTATTTGGTTAAAATTAAATAAGTTTTCCCACAAAAATTAATAAAAAATATAAGATATCTAAAATATCAACTTTCCTAAATTAATTCTCCTTAAATAATGTCAAGATAGATAAGGCATTCAAATTGTTTACTCTATCTTGATTCTTTAAACTATCAATTAGATAATTTTTTTGACCAAAACTTTAAAAAAGATAATAAAATATTTCCTGACTAAATATTTAGGTAATCATACTATGAAAGTTATAAAATACTTAACACCTTTTTCATACTTAATTAAATCCCAATCATAAAATCTTTTTTCTTTTTTAATAAGTGATCTATTTCATCATTATTTGAATAGATAACGACTCTATTTTTTAAAATTAAATTTTTGGACGACATCAATAAATAGCGTAAATTTGTATACTCTAACTAAATTTTAAAATATTAAATTAATAAATTACAAAATAAAAATAATTAAAATTGAATTAATCTAGAACTGACATGAATTAATATAAAGGAAAAATAGTATATAACTTTTCTTGTAATATTTAGGGATAATAATTTAAATAATGAATTTAATGTGATTAAACAAATTCAAATTTTAAAAAATTAACACAATTAATAATCAGGATGTAATTGTGTTGAATGATTAATAATCATATTAAATTAAGAGTTAATACTTTGAATTCATTCATTCGTTTAAAATATAATTAATTAATTAAATATATATTTTAATAAAATACATGGTTGGTTTTGCTATTGCTACATAATTGTCAATTGTGTTATAAAATAATTACACATTGTATCTAAACGGTTATTCATGTTTAAAAAATTAATTATATTTAAACAAATGGTGTCTAAATAAATTACAATTATATCTAAATGAATTGTGTTTAAATAAATGAATTGAATTTGTGTGGACTCTTATTGACATGAACAATAAACAAATTGAATTCGTATTGGATTAAATAATAAATAAATAAAATTCAAATTAGCTTAAATTTTATTTATTTATCCAAATTACCTCTGTAGGCCATATTAAAATCAAAATAAAAAGTTATTATTCATTAACAAATATAATAGTTAGATTACTCAATTACACCATAATTGAAATATCACTTAGATGAACACAATTAATTAAAATGTAGCATAAACAAATACAATTAGTTTAGAAAATATAATATAAACGTGCACAATTAAAAATATAATATAATCGAATGTAATTAGTTAATCTAAACAAAATTAATAAAATACTAGACTTATAGAATTATAGTTATAATCATTTATTTTTTGTGAGTAAACACCTAATTCTTTGTATTTATCATAAATCAAATTTCAAGTCATACCTTTTTTTAAAAAAAAAATAGTTATCTCCTTTATAAACATTAAATAAATAAAAATAATAAATTTTTTGTTGTTATTGAATTGGACTCATCAAATTAAGGCCCGCTCGTCTCAATGGACTGTGAATTACTGTGGGCAAAAGCCTTGTCCAGATTGCTACAATATATATGAGCTCGGGCTTATGGCCAGGCTCAACTAGTACGGTCCAATTTTCATCTCTACACCACTGGCAAAGGTGATCTTTTGCTAGGATGTCTGTCTTGGGACGAATAGCTTCCCAACAGAGTTACATGTATTGCTATCTATAAAATAGTGTAGGTTAGACAAGCATACCACATAATTTCACAAGTCAATTCAATAAAATTTTAACGCGCACATACATTTATGTTAAAACCAACAAATTATGATTTGTTTATACAAATTTTTCTCGTACTAAACCACATTTTCTACTATGCATAAAACATTTTAAGTGTAAATATTCAACTTGCAAAATGTAACGTTGCATATTTTAAGTGTAACCTACTTTATTATTGAATGTAATTTCGTTTCTTGGAATTTTTCCATTGTGAAAATTAGTTGTTTAATCAGAAGATGTTTGTTATACAAGTTGCTATGTAGGTGTCCAAAAGCGATTCCTGAAAAAGTAGCTAGGGGTGGTGGCTTTTACTTTTAATAAATTAAGTATTTGTTAGCTATCTTCTAGTAATTATTAATGAAAGTTTAAGTCTGATGGTTGCAAAAGAAACTCTATTCCTTTCATAGAATTCACAATAGAGATACACGAAAATAATTTATTTGTCGTGGAAGAGAAGAAATATATATGTATATAGTAATTTCAGGACAAAAGAAGGATGCATGAAACCAAAATGATCCTGAAAAAAAGAATTATGAAAATCAAAGCAACCAATTGAGGATCATCGTCATCCTAATAAGCCATGTATGGTCTACCAACTACGTAATTCCCAGGAAGGTTCTTAAGAATTTGTCTTCAACCTAGCAAAGAGAGTTTGTATTAAAATGACTTATAGCTTCGTCTACGTATCATTATACTTTCAGGTTTCTTTTGGTTTTATATGGAGAAAGAAGGATATCGCAATATGGTATCCAAATTTTCTTCGTAAGTTATAGCGATTCACTCTCAAAGATCAGCTTTTGAGATGCATGTTTTTTAACCACACAATCTCTTTTTCTTTGCTTTTGTATAGTGATGTATACCTCCTTCTTTGTCCATTACTAAAAGTTGAGTGCCATACTTATCTAACAAATATTACAGTTTGGAGAAAGCTGGCTAGTTAAAGAAGGAAAAAAAAAGGATTGGAACTTCTAAAAGTAGTAGCACCATTCGATAGAATGACAAGGCGAGTCATGGATTTAAAGCGTGTCTACTTTGCTTTCGTTCCATTATAGGAAGGATTGTTTGATGGTTTGATTACAACCATATCCATATGCAAATACAGCTAGAGACAGCCAGATGCCTAATCAATAATGTCATAAATATATATTATTTTTATAAATAATATCGTATAATAATATTAATTGTTACATGATCTTATATTATTTATATTTTTTAACTAATATTTTTATATCACTTTAACTTATATAAAAAATTTATATCACTAAAATTATTGTTTATCGAATATATTCTTTAGTGAATTCGTGAAAATCTCCCGCTACTTACGATTGAACTAACGGGCCATATGTGTATATGTTTTTTTTTAAGTTGAGATTTATTAGGGATGAATAATAAGTTATCTATTTAGACTTTTTTTTATTCAAATAAAAGTTGAGATTTTTAACTTTTTTTGTTAAGATGTAAATATTTTAAAATAATATATAAATTAAAAAATAAATGATTTAATATTATTAAATGCATGAGAGTAAGCAAAATTCAAATTTAGATAAGAAAACAAACACGCTCACTATTACAAAAATGGTTTTTAGTGACAGAGAAATTCTGTCATTAAACATACTTTGTGATAGAAAATTTTTTGTCATCAAAGGTAGAGTCACTACGAGATGACAGAAAATATTCTGTCACAAACCCTTTCTGTCACTAATTACTGACAGAACATATATCCACGTGATAGATGATGTTACAAAAAACTAGCTTACGTGACAAGTGACATAAGCAATTATTTGCCTACTTGGCAGCTGACATGGCAATTATATTACTGATATGACAAGTTATATCGATAACATGACGAATGACATGTCAACTTATATTGCTGACGTGTTCGATGATGTGGCAAATAATGTTATTAATGTGGCAGGTTATAACGATGATGTGGTAAGTTATATTATTGACGTGGCATATTATATCGATGACGTGGCAATAAAAACTATCAACAATGTAAAACCCGTCCCTTAGCATTATGGGCCTAATAATAAATTTCTCAAGAATTTCTGTGCATGTCATCGTATTTAGATTATACACAAGAGAGTATAAAACTTGAAGAATGTGTCTTGAGTAAGATTATGGTGTAGGATATGAGCTTATAAGAAAGAACTGGATTTTTAACCCTAAAATCATTTCCATTTGAGAAAAATTTCACTACCATTTTTGTAGAGCTCGGAGAGAGCTTTCCATTGATATATTATGGGTTCCAAGAAGATATCCGAGCTAAAAGTTATGGTCATTTGAAGTAGCAGTCCTCAAAGGAAGGACTAGAGACAAGGTATCGATACCTTTGGGAAAAAGGTATCGATACGTTTACTGTTTAGGGTCAAAGGTATCGAGACCTTTGATGAAGGGTATCGACACCTTAAAAGTGTGATGAACAGTAAACAATGCCAAATATATTGATACGTTGGCAAGGGTATCGATACGTTGGTGATGGTGATGAAGCTCGCTTGTGATAAAAGGTATCGATACGTTGAGGAAGGTATCAACACCTTGCAGGCTTGTAAACAGTATTTTATCCAAATGTATCGATACGTTGGGGCAAACGTATTGATACGTTACAGGAAAAATACCAAAGGTATCGATAAGTTTTGAAACGTATTGATGAGTACATAAAAGTGTATGTGTATTAAGATTTAAATTTATCATTTTACACTTAAAAGCATGATTAACTCTCTCCATTTATGCATACTTCTAGTTTTTGATGTAAAATTTACTTTGTTTGTAATTTTAGTTAATTTTGGTTTTTGTGCAGTGAACGTAAAATGG
>JAVXUL010063989.1:0-10120 GCA_035590515.1 Trichilia minutiflora
TGGCGTCGTTGAAGGAGTTTTTAGCGACAACAAATATGGCATCGCTGAAGGGTTTTTAGCGACAACAAATATGGCGTCGCTGAAGGGTTTTAAGCGACGATAGGTATGGCGTCGCTGAAGGGGTTTTTAGCGACGATAGATGTGACATCGTTGAAGGGATTTTTGGCGACGACATTATGGCGTCGCTGAAGGCATTTTTAGCGATGACTTATATAAGGCGTCGCTAAAGGGTTCCGCAACGGTCCTTCAGCGACGCTCGTTGCTGGCGTCGCTGAAGGATTTAGCGATGCCACTTTCTGCCTTTAGCGACGATTTTTGGCGTTGCAGAAGACCTGTTTTGTAGTAGTGAGATTTGTCTCATACACATAAAATCAATTATAGTATCATATAAAATATTTTATATAATGCAAAATAACAATATAATCATTTTACGAAAACTTTATCTTCACTAATATTGTCCCTCAAGCAATCACGTAGTGATATCTATAACTGTCCTTTACATAAATATGACCCCCAAGAAAGCATGTACTCTATATCTGGGCACTAAATTACCTAAATGACCTTCTCAAGATCTAACCTTAGTCTATTTTAACATGATCCCCAAATGGACAGTTACTTGTCTCAACTAAGTACTCGATTTCCTAAGCAGCCTCCTTGAAATTCGACCTTATATTGCTTTTCACTCGATTAAATATACAACCTCTACTTAAGTCTAATCTAGGTTATCTTTTCTGTAATTACAATTTTGACCTCCTTAACCACATCATCATATATATATATATATCATCATCATTAAGATCAAATTCAAATGAAATCATAAAATCTTAGTCCACTAGCCATATCATCCATATATTGCAAATTGCACAAATTTATTTATTCACAGTTATCACAAAATCAAGTAATCATTTTATAAAATCATATCATTTCATAATCATGAAAAGGAACTATATAAAAACATAATGATAAAATAATCTTATTTCAAATTCATGTTTGGTCTACAAAGCTTCATATTCATATCAAACACAATACATGTCATTTTTCATTTATTTATAAAGATGAATTATAAAATAAATAATTATTTAAATCATAAATTATAAAAGAATTATCTAAATTCCTAAACCATTAAAAACACATAAGTTTTATAAATATTTTAAATAAATAAAAAATAGTTTAAAAATCTACTCATACGTAGGGAGGATATGCACTTCCTATAATCCCTTGTGTTGCTCGATCTCCTCTCTTACATGTTTAATATCTATTTCATCATTATCAATAACCATGTTAATCTATACCTCAAATGGTATCATTAAACCCATAGACTATAATTATAAATCTAAATCTGAGTTTTTCCTAATTGACGATTACCCATTAAACTCAAATTCACTTCAACTATTTATTTGATTTTCACCAATAAAATTCCATGATCATATCATTTTATCGCATTCTTCCACTAATTCATTCTTGTTTAATTTTCAATTCATTACCCAATTTCAGTTTTCACATCTTATAATCTAATTTCTTATAGATCAAACCTTAAATTTACTAATTCTAATACATAAACAATGAATTCTATCCCGATTTACTAAACTTGATCTAAATTTTTGAATAAATAATAAAATTCTAATTGTAGAGTAATATTAATTTGTAAATTTAACCCAAATATGAAATTAATGGCATAAAAATATTAAAAATTTTATCAATGGGTTAATTTTAACACTAAGAAGCTTTAATTCTTGTTGGTTTAAAAAGATCCTAACTGAATAGTGAACCCTAATTTTTACGATTTATTTCTTAGTCAAATTGACAAAATAAAATTTGTAGAGTGAAAAGGATGTTGATTTCTAATGATTTTGAGTAAGAAATAGGAATTTAATCGGTAAAAAATGAAGAAATTAGAAGAAAAAGAAGATTGTAAAACACTATAAGAGGGGGAGTTCTTCAAGCCAGAGAAGGGAGAGGGAGAGAAGAATGGGAGAATGAACATACCATCCCCTATTTGATATATATATAACGCCTTAAACATTTACAAAAGTGCCCTTCATTGATTAAAAGGGAGAAGATTCCAAAAGGGGGGCAAAATTGAAAATTCATAGAGATTTAGAGAGGAAACCAGCACCATTTAACTCAAGGGAGCCAAACCGGTGTCTGAATGAGCACTCAGACCAGTGTCAGTCAGCTAAGTCTAGTGGGCCAGTCCAAGAAAGGGTTGGATTAATCCTACCATACGTTGGTCTTAGGGTTTTTGTTTTATCTTGGTTTCTGTCCTCTTCTATTTTATACTGTTTTCTTCCTTGTTTGATATCCATTTTTATTCTGATTTCTTTTTATTCAATCATATCTTTATTTTCTTTAAGCATCAAAAAATTGTCTACTAATTACCTATCTTAATTAGAAAAATTTTACTCTAAACTTAAAGTGATTTCCAATATCTAAAATAGAATTTCTTCGATACTTAACTATTTTTCATCTAAATCTTTCTCGATTACATACTAAGCCTCAATATCATATCTTTTACATATTAATCATACCCGTATGAGTATATAAAAAAAAATAACAAAAATACACCCAAATTAAAAAATGAATAAAATACCTCTAATTAAAGAAATGAAGTGTTACAAGTATAACATGATAGTTCAATTTAAATTTATTATCTATAAGCATCTATTAATAGTTTATTTGTGAGTGCTTTATCTTCTTTTTTATTTAAAAAAGAGGTTGAGTCTCTAAGTGATCATTTAAATATATAATTTTTTTAATATTAAATAAAGATAAAAATGATTAGTTATACGGTTTGATTCCTCACATAGTTATTAAAATAAATTTTTTCTTAATTTTATGCTAATAAAAACTATTTATTATAGGATCTGATGGCAAGAATAGTGGTGTAATGATAAGAGTAATGTTAGGGATACAAATTTGTTATATAAATTTTTGTGTACAAATTGATATGATATGATAAAATTGGATAAAAAATTTGTATCTTTAATCCTATTTACAGTGATAATTGTACGTAATGATACAAGGTCTGAATTTTTGGTAGTTCCTCTTTTTTTTTCTAATATCATAATAATTGAAATTATTTATTATAGGCTCCAAAAGCAATACTAGATAATGTTATGCATCTAAACTTCTAGTAGATCTTTGATCATAATATTGTTATACTAAAAGATATTAATTTATATTTGTAATTTGATTAGGTTAAAAAAATGATCATTTTCGTAGAAAAAGAACATTTTTATTTGCAAAGCATAGAAGTTTAAGAATCTAAATGTTATTATCCCACGATAGAATCAATCTAACCTTGATAAAATCCTCCTGTGCCATCTGTATTCTCTGCCCACAAGTTAAACAAAAACGACTATTTTGTTTTTAAACTAATAAAAACTGCTATTAGATTTATTATAAATGGATTATAACATAAAGTGGTTTACATGTTTTTTTTTCTTTCTTTTCTTAAATTTCAATGATTTTCTGGGTTTGGCATGTGAGAGACATGAAGAAAGACAGCTGCAACTTCGAATGTCTCCAATTCTAAATCCCCTAGCAAGCAGACTGAGTGCAACAGTACGGACTTAAAAATTTTAAGGTTTTATAATTATAATGCAATATAATGAATGGCAGGGCTATGCTACTTTCAGTTGTAAATATAGTTGTTGTAAGTCTTTGGTAACAATTCTAATTTGTCCTAATTATCAAGTCTCTCAATAGTAATTCTTAATGTTTTTGTTGTATTTCAGTTTTAGACTCACCATCTCCACCATATGATATATAGAAAGTTTATAACAAATTAACAAGGGAATGGGGGATGAATTTTCCTCGTGTACATACATGGCTTTAAGCCTTATAACTATTATTACTACTGTGAATATTTGTCTGCAACTTCTGCTTTTTTATGGGTGTTTTTTGGTTTCTTTATTCTTTTCTTCCACTGCAATTTGCCCATATTAAAGATAGCACGATTTAGGTTTTTAATGCAAAACTTTTGAGTCGTTCAATAAGCAAAGATGATGATAGAAAGAAACACTGAAATAGTTTCTACCCAGTTCCATTCCATGCTAGCTAAATTGGTACGTATATGCATGCATAGTAAAGATTATCATTATTCATTCATGACCAAAAACTTTAAGAATTTTGTTGCTTTCTTCTCTCTCTCTCTCTCTCTCTCTGTATAGTGTTGTGCTTTTGTATTGGTGGATAATGGCCGGGGTGAGCATGTGATAACCACACGAAAATGGAAGAGAAACCATGATTTAAGGGAAGACTTTGGCTGTGTAATATCGTTTTCTCGAAACCATTTGTTTTTTGTTTTTTGTTTTTTGTTTTCTCTGTAGAAATACTATTATATTATTATTATTATGTATATATAAAAACAGACATTGTTTTTCTCTTCTATATATACATATCACCATCTATCATCTATCCTTATCTTCCTCTCCCCCCATCATCACGCTCTACTTTTGTAACAGTAGTCATTTCTCTCTTATACATCATCTTCATCTTCTATCTTCTGTCTTCTATGATTGCCAGCCCTAACCTTTTGTCTTCTTTTTGACCATGATTGAACATGGAAAACATAGAAGAATCTGTATCCTACCTTGAAATTGTTGCATTGGCACCCACTTGACACAATACTATACACCTTGTAATAATAAGCTTCACTCAATTATTTTGACTTTATATACATGCACATAATACAAATGTGATGCAATAATATTGTTCGATAATAACTGTGAATTAGAAGTCACAATATGATAGATCATTGTATATTTTAATTATCAATTTGCGAAAATAAGAATAAGAATTTTTAAAAAGTTAATAATTAGTGATTAGTGTTGAATGCTGGATTCAGTTTTTTAATTCTATGAAAAAGTGAAGCATCTCACCAGATCACTCACATGTTAGTACTTTCTAATGCAAACAATTGAAAATGTTTTCATTATTCCCATCATTAATTTTCTTTCTTTCTTTCTTCCTTTCTTTTTTTTCTTCTGCGTGTGTGTTTGTGTCTAAGACTCCCAATATTTAAAATTTTAAATTTAAGTTTAGAAACAAATTTTTAATCATTAATTTACATAATTTAATAATAGATAGAAAGATAAGTTGTCCCCATTAAATACAAATATATGATTTTAAATTTCAAGTATTGAATTGCAAGAATTTAATAGCTTAAAATTTATATCTAAAATTAAGTTAAAAATTTAAGTTAAAGAGTTTGAACTTATCGATCGATCGATAGATAGATATAGAGAGAGTTTTTCTCTAAAGAAGATGTTCTTACTTTATTAAAACAAAAACGTATTCATATCTATTTCAAATAAGATAATTATTAAATTAATCAAATAATTATCATTTCATTCTCTTTTTATGAAGTTACTGAATTGATGTTAGTTGAAAATGCATTCTTAACACAAAAATAGTAAAATATAAGTTATTATGTGGTATTTGATCTAATATTTGTTAACGATATTGTCGGTTTTACTTTAATTTTTAGAGTTTTACGGTTTTGTTGTTGGAATAGATTATTACGAGGACTTCCCAAGAGATCATTCATCTTGATACTATTCTCGTCTAAGCATACTTAACTGCGTAGTTTTTGAGAATAAACCATCACCTATCCTAAAAGGTCTTATTGACAATTTGATTCCAACTCTACATATATAACCAAATAACTTTCTCTCTCATTTCGATGTGGGATTCGATTCATTCGCCTGGCAGAAATTGCTCCTTACTCAAGCTCCCTTGCTCCGGTGTCATTTCCTGCCCTCATTGGATCGGGATGTTACAGATCCACCAGTTTTCGTCTGGTTCGTCCCCGAAACACTACCATCGTACTGGAGGAGAGTTGACTTTGATATCAGATTATCACACCCGATCCAATCTTGTCAACGATATTGTCCGCTTTGGCCCAATCCTTAGGGCCTCACAGTTTTATTCTTGGAATGGGTTATCACAAGGACTTCTTAAGAGATCATTCATCTTGATACTACTTTCGTCCAAGCATGCTTAACTGCGTAATTCTTGAAAATAAACCACCACCCATCCTAAAAGACCTCATTGACAACTTGATTCTAACTCTCTATATATAGTCTAATAACTTTCTCTCCTATTTCAATGTGAGATTCAATTCATTCCTACCTCTTACAATCCTAAAAGCCCATCAAAAACCGCTTATTTCTTAGGCTCCCTTGTCCCGGTATCACTTTCTGTCCCATCATATCGAGATGTTACATATTATATCAATTTAATTACTATTATCAAGATATTCTCAATATTCTTATTAGAAAATATATATATATACACACCAAAAAGAATGACAAATTTCAAGCTAGCTAGCTAGCTTATATACTAAAAATATATACATTAATTCGGAAAATATATAATTAGTGTAAAAACAATCCATGTGACAGAACCCAAGAAAACTATGCATTGCAAAACTTGGAATGTCCTAATGAGAGGAACCTCTCCCATGGAAAGAAAGTACGGATTCATTACAAAAGTTTTCAAGGAAAAAATTTTCAGACATCAATAATCATGGTTTGTCAGATCAATTTTGAAAGAGTCCATTGATAGATCATAGAAATATAAAGAAAGCAATAAAACAATCCTTTTAGGCTTTTTATGCATGCCCCATACGAGACACATTCACACAACTAGTTTTATTTGAACCCCATATTTTGCATTTTGGTCCCATTTCCTCTCTTCCATAAAAACCCTAACCTTGTCACCAACACAAGTTCATCCCCCATTCCCAATCAATACCAATAAAAATCTACATTTTATATTACAAATCGTATTATAAGCGTGACAATTTATGTGTTCTGTCATTGAGAATTATATATATAAAAACTTTTTTATATATGGGTATTTCATTAGAACTTTCTTTGAGGGTCCAGTATTTTAAGAATTATTGTACATGTAACACGCATAACCCTAGCTATCTTTTGTTTGTCTGAAAAAGTTATCACTTAGGATTCCCTTTGAAGAGAGAGAGATAGATGAATTGATTAAAGAAGGACTGAAGAGTTTCATTCAAATGTCAGGATTTTGTCCGGAGAGTTGATTCCAATTTGTTTTTAACGATTGAAGTTGTCCATCTTTATTGTTTTTCCTCTTCTGCAAGTTGTCTCTCTGTAGAAAGATCCCACACAACCAAGTTTGGCTCATTTTGAGTTAATAAAATTTATCAATCACCAATATACTATAAAAATTAGCTAAATTGTACATATAAATGAATTATGGATAGAATTATTGCAGAAGGATTCAAAATATTTTTAAATAATAATAAAAATTATATTAGAATAGGTTTTTTAAAATAATTTATTTGATTTTAATAAAATATAATAGTTGTATAATATTAAAGATTTAATATATTTTAAATTATTTTATTATTTTTTATATATAAATAAATATATTAAATATGAATAATATAAAAAAATATTCTCTTTCAAATTCTTTTTCAAAACTCCGACAAGAATTCAATACAATGAACTAGGCCAGAGAAAAAAATACTAAAGAAAATTATTCAGAAGTTACCGATCATACTGGTGACTTTTGTTTTTGTTGTTTTTCTGTGAAGAAGTGTAAATAACAATGTTCATGATTTTTTTTTTTTTTAACTATCATACCATCATCAGTTTGTATAATAAATTTGTATAATAACAACATTAAAACATTATTAAAATATTTAAAATTTTCCTTCCTTTAAAATATTTAAATTTAATAGTTCGTAAATGACACCTATAAAAATGTTCGTCTTCTAGATTGATAAGATCATTATATAATTAGTTAAAACAAACAATAATTTAATTTAACCTCTATAGTTACAATGCATGCATATGTATATATATATATGGATACGTACTGTGAGACAAAGATTACAAGTTTGACGTTAATTGTGATATTGAAGTTAAATTTGTTGCCAAAATAGCAGTCAATAGGTTGAACAATTTGGTCGACAGATTGTCCAAGAATCATGCAAATGAAAGAGGACGTAATTTAATTTGACAATATATATTAAATTTTTTACCTATTTAATCGGTGAAATTTATACTTTAGTCACTTAGAGTTAACAAATCTATCTCTATATTTTGCTATTCTAACCACCAGTCCAAAATCCAAATCTCCTGCCGTGTATGCACATTAATTAATTAGATAACACACCAACATGTAATAATAATAATAATAATAATAAAGAATGACAATGATTTCGATATGATTTTTTGAAATGTTATTTATTCCGATATGATTTTAAATTATAGGATTATTTTTGAAATGTTATTTGTGATAAATATTTTATAATTTTTTAAAACATTATTTAACCCTTTACCATATTATTTGTCATAAATAATCCTATAATTTAGGAAAGTAATATAAATTTCTGATTTTTATTATTTAAATTCTAAATTTTTATTGTACAAATTCTTAAATCAAAATAATTAATTTAAAAAAAATAATTTAATTTATAATTTTAATAGGTTAATTTATAATACTTCATATTAAAAAAATTATAAATTAATTTCTAAAAATTAAATTTAAAATATTTTATTTTATATTTATAAAAAATTATGAATTTATTTTTATTTTATAATTTAAATTTATAAAAAAATTATCTTATTTTTATTTCTAAAAATTTTAAAATAGACTATAATAATTTATATTATTAAAAATTAATTTATAATTTATATTTATAAATAATTTAAAAAATAATTTCTTAAATATAAATATAAAATTATAAATTAAATTTTTTATTTTATAATACTTTACACTAAAAAATTTGTAATTTAATTTCTAAAAATTAAATTTAAAATATATTTATTTTTTTATTCATAAAAATATATAAATTTATTTTATTTTATAATTTAAATTTATAAAAAAAATATTTTATTTTTATTTTTAAATTTTAAATTAAAAATAATTAAAATATTTTTATTTAAATTATTGAACAACTATATATTTTTATACTATAAAAAATTTAATTTATAAATTTATTGTAACATCCCGATCCGATGAGGGCGGGAAGTGGTGTCGAGGCGAGGGAGTTTGAGTAAGGAGCGGCTTCTAGCAAGCTTCCAGGATGGTAGGGATGAACCGAATCTCACATCGGAATGGAAGAGAAAGTTACTGGGCTATATATGTAGAGTTAGAATCAAGTTGTCAATAAGGCCTTTTGGGATGAGTGATGGTTTAACTCCAAGAGCTACATAGTTAAGCGTGCTTGGACGAGAGTAGTACCAAGATGGATGACTTCTTGGAAAGTCCCCGAGATAACCCATTACTAAGAACAAAATCGTGAGGCCCCAAGGATTGGGCCAAAGCGGACAATATTGTTGACAAACTTGGACCAAGTGTTACAATTGGTATCAGAGTTAACTCTCCTGTAGTACGATGATGGTAGTTCGGGGATGAACCAGACGGAAGCTGGTGGGCCTATAACATCCCGATCCGATGAAGGCAAGAAGTGGCTTCAGGGCAAGGGAGCTTGAGCAAGAACCGGCTTCTGACAGATTTCTAGGATGGTAAGGATGAATCGAATCCCACATCGAAATGGGAGAGAAAGTTACTGAGCTATATATGTAGAATTGGAATCAAGTTGTTAACAAAAACTTTTGGGATGGATGGTGGTTTCATTCCAAGAACTATGCAGTTAAATATGCTTGGACGAGAGTAATACCAAGATGGATGACCTTTTAGGAAGTTCTCAGGATAACCCATTATCAATAACAAGGGTTGGGTCAAAGCGAAAAATATTGTTGACATACTTAGACAAGATGTTACATTTATATTCATAAACACTTTTAAAAATAATTTATAAATTTATAAATTAAATATTTTGTTTTATAATATTTTATATTTAAAAAATATATAATATATTTTTTAAAAATTAAATTTAAAATTTTTATTTTAAAAAAACATATAAGTGTCACGCCCCGACCCATGGAGCCCACCTGTGACAGACACCACAGACCTCCAGGGTACACTCAATCACACAGAATACCCCCTGTAGGCCTGTAAGGCATTCGCAAAACCTGTTTTCAAAACACTTTCATAAAATATTTCTCATTTAAATCCATTCCAGTACAATCATACGTCATGTTTTTCAAATTAAGTATGAAATAATAAT
>JAVXUL010064000.1:0-10119 GCA_035590515.1 Trichilia minutiflora
AAATACAACAGAAATAATTTATTTTTTTAAAATATAAAAAATTATAAATTTTATATATTTTTTAAAAATAACCGGGTTGGTCCGCGGGTTAAGTGGGTTGACCCACTTAACCCGCGGACTAAACGGACCGGGTCATATAAGCCCGCAATTAAGTGGGTCAATTTTTTTTAGGCCCTAACCCACTTAAATTGCGGGCTAAATGGGCTGGTCCGCGGACCAACAACCCATTTGACAGGTCTAGTATTCATTGTGAAATGTGATTTGTTAATGAATATGTGATAAGCATGTTATGTGTATTAATGATGATTAATATATGTTAACATGTGTTAGTGTGTAGGAAATGTGTTTTGATACATTTGGTATGTTGACAATGGTTGAAAAATGCAAATGTGTGCAAAAGTGTCCATAATGTGCATTTTTTGAAAAGTTTGTGTTTGATTTTGTTCAAATTGATTTTCTTGGTTATAGACATGTTTAAATGTGTTTGACCTACTAGCGGGAGGGCGCATGGCGCCCAGCGCGCCAGGCGCATGCACTGCACACCGCGCCATGGCGCACGCCCTCTGCCTCTTGACACTAGTTTTGCTGCAAAATGTTTCTGGCCCTCTCAATCGTGTACTGACTCAATTTTTTAAGTGATTTTCATCATAAATTATCGAGTTTTTTTGTATTTTCATTATGCAACACAAGACCACCAAAACTCGATGAGGGATATTTTGGTAATTTATCCTATAGGGACCTAAATAGAAGATTTTAAAAAGTTCAAAATTCTTCATTTATCATTAATAATTGTTGTTAGTACATTTCTAAGCCACAAAACCACAAAATTTGATGAGGGGCATTTTGGTCTTTCATTCTATAGGGACCTAAATGCACATTTTTGAAAAGTTTAAAAATTTCTCATTTAATTATTATTAATTATTATTAATAGATTACCAAGCCACAAGTCTCAAAAATCACTAATTTAATTAGTGTTTTCTATTATTGAAAAATAAAATTTTAAAATTCTAATTTTTTTACTCGGACTTATTCCGATTGAACAAAAATGTTATTCTAGATTAAAATTATATAGAATAATAATTCTAAATAATTTTAATCATTCTAGAATTAATAAAATTCTAGTTGAGTAAGTTGATAAACAAATATCAGCAAAGATCCAAATGAATTAATTGTTAATTCATAAAACACATCATCGATTAATTGTTAATTTATTAAAATGATTTGATTATTTTATAATTATATAGAGTTTAAACTTGATATCTTTTAATTGTTAAAGGATATAAAATTAAAATCCTATTATTGAATAAATGAGGCTATTTTCCCAAAAAAAGAATAAATGAGACCATAATAAAATCTCCCTTAATATAATATTAGGCTCAAGCCTTCCACTGCAGTTAATAGGTTATTGGCATTTTGATGGGATAACCCAATAACTGTCAAGTGAGGGCCCTAATAGGGTGTCGTGGTCTAGTTGATTTATTTCTTGGTAGGCTGCATTGGACTTTCAATATCTATCAGGTGAGGGATCTGATTGTAACTTATTTAAGAAAGGGCACTGGGTCTATCCTAACTAGATTCAAGCACCAATAACTATTATGTGAGGTGTAAGAATCTAGAGGTTGGTTGATCATATATTATAATGAGTTACAAACAGAAACGTGTTTCTGATTTATTGAACTTATAATACCAATAACTATCAGGTGAGAATTATAAGTTTGATAAGAACTTGATTACCCACTAAAACTAGTAATACAATTTTGATTGTATTCATTAAGGGAGTACTGTTTTAAACAGAGTAGTGGGAGCTCTATTTGGTTTAAAGTCCAAAACTGAATAGATTGATATATACACTAGTCTTTTTGCACTTTCCAATTGATCAAGTGATATCCATTTGATGGATTATAATTTCTTTCTAAAATCCTCGATAATTTTACAATTATTGGATCTGTCTTTAGGGCTAGTAATAGAATCACAGAGTTATTCTGGATTCTGAATAGTTAGGCTATATAATTAGCCTACTAATATCCCAAACCCTTTCATTAAAAAAGAGAGAGACCTTTCAGAAATGGATGGATGATAATCTTAAAGTAAGAATATATATATCCTGGTGTCGATGAGTGTTGACTCATGGGCAAGAAAAAAGGACATAAAAGATGTCTCAGAAATTTTTCTCTCTTTGTGGAAACATTTAAGAAGAGTTGAAATAACAGGCAGTATGAGTTGTCTATTGTCCTATTTGCTATTAAGCGGAGTTTAGGAATAACGTAGGAGTCTTATCTTATGAAGATGATTTACCTAAGAGGTAACTTGATGCCTTAGGGTGTTCTATGCACTTCGTGTTATGAATGGATTTGATTCTTCAATAATTCCCATTTGTCTTCGACTAGTTTGTTACTAATTATCATTTGAACAAACTGGAGCCATCTCTTCCTGAATTAATGAAGGAAACGTGTCCTTAATTAAATAAAAAGGGTACAAAAAAGCGTAAATTGATTACCAGAATCAAGTCAATGATGAGTGTCATCATTGAAAGAGGAATTGTTCTCTATATCTGAAAAGACTGAAATAAAAGAGAGCAATAGGAATACTTTCTAGTTATGTTAAAGAAACTGAAATAAATATTATTTCAGATTCTCATTCTTGGAATATTGATTCAGTTGCCATCTTATATATTTGTATGTTGTTACAACACCTTTACAGTAAACAGTTATTGAAGAAATGTATAATGAGACTGAAGATGGCGAATGGAGCAACTGTTGTTGCCATGTATTCGAGACATATAGATTCAATTTAGCATCAGGCCATATTTTGTATTGTACAAAACTAAGTATTTTTATACTGTCAATAGAAACATTTCATCTGTCAATTAAATGTATAAACGAGCTTATACTTTTAAGTTTGATAGATAGAAATGTTGTATTTATTTAAGAAATAGATTGATTGGCACTGGTTTGAATGTAAATAGTTTACATGTCTTTGAAACAAATATTTTTAACATGACAATACACTGTTAGTAAGAAAAGATCTAGAAATAGAATTAATTTAAGATTTATTTGATCTTATCAATTAGGTTATGTTGGGTATTGATAGACTTAATTGTCCATTGGGTTCTGAACTTTACCCGACTTGTGAATTCTGTATTCAAGATTAAATGATCAAATTATCCTTTGATGGTCAAAGAAAATAAGCCAATAAAATTCTTGAATTGATACATATTGATGTACATGATGATGCTTATGGTGATATGAGTTTATGGATGCCATAGAAGTATGTCTAGGATGCTTATGAACTTACTAATAATGAGTATTGAGTTGATTAAAACTTTTTGTAGTTGGAAACCCTAAAATCCCAAAGAAGGAGATGAATGATAGTTATAAAGATTTTGTGCTTTTGTTCATAAATGGCATGTATAAGTGGCTAGTAATATGGTTTAGGCTTGGTTGCTTGAGAAAAGCTTTGGTTTACCTTAAGGGTGAAATAGAATTTTGTCTGAAATGTGTCTGTTCGTGTGGGCTTAAGTTGAGTTATTTAACTCAGAATGAGGTTCCGTAAGTAGCTATGAAAACTAGAGAAGGTATAACATATCCAAAATTTAGCTTGATATCTAGTCATACTGCTCACACCATACTCAGCAAGGTGGGTATTCTGTGCAGCCTTGTCATTAAAACTAAGTTAAGACTTTGATGCCATAATGCATACTTACGTTATCTGAATTAATATTCATCACATCTTGAGTGATATTAGTTATGTAGGCTTCTTTTTAGGTTATATTTGGGCATATTTGATATTTATATCTATGCATCTGTAAGTATTTTATTTGAATCATTCTAATAATATTACTAATATCGTGCTATAGATACTCAAGAGAGCGACCATCGAGTCCTTAGTGATACGGATTGCATCCATCCTTTGACAACAAGTCTTGTGAGTGGAACAATTATTTTCTTGATGTTTGTTATACGTATGATGTATATATACATATTGTGTTTATAGATGAAGTTATGGCTATGGTTATTTGTATGTTGTGTGATTGTTGAATTTTGAAAGTGTTATAGATTTTATCAATAGATTCAGGTATAATTGTCTCTCTACCCGATCAAGTGCATCGCCCTAAATATAGACTGTTCTTTTGTTCAATCAAGTGCGTAGCCCTCGATATGGACTAGATAAATACGATATGTATATGTTAGATGGTTAGATGGTTATGTAATTTTACTCATGTGAATGATTATGCCTATGATTGTGTGAATTATTAGATGGATTATTAATCATGCTTATTTCTTGATTTAATTTTTCATATTTTTCCGTTCTGCTCACTAAGTCTGTCTCAGACTTACCCCTATTTTTCACCCCAATTTTACAATTTTACTTGTGATGTATAGTGGATCGTCAAGAGGGCAAACCAGTAGAGCAAGATACCGTCGTGCAGTTATAGGGTTTATGGGTCCATTGTACATAGTCAAATATTAAGTGAGCTTATATCCCTAATATGTTTTTTGTTAATATTGGTATATTTTGAATTTTAGATAGTGTACATATATGTGTGTAATGGATTTGGATAATGTTAATATATTGTTTTATATTATGTTCCATGGTTGTTGTATGATTATATATATGATAGGTCTTAATAGATGTGTTTACAGGATGCATAATCACATGATACTAAGGGGGATAAGTGAGTTTTATCTCCGGTTAAGCATACTCCAAGTATTCTGGGGCGTTTTATTAATTTTGCTAGTTCTTGGAAAATTGTTTCTAAGTAACCATTATCTTCCAACAACAACAAAATTGAAACCATCGCCGTCTAGTCGGTGTGTGGATACACCTAGAGGTCATTTGGAGACGAGTGGCTTATTGGATAACTTTATTTGGGTATAGTTTCTAAGCCTTTGTTAATGATTTTTCATGTTAAACTGGTTAAAAACATTAAAGTATACATATAGTTTCTAAGAACCTTTTAAAAGTCTTATGTTTGGAACAAAATTCATAAATTTTGTTTCTTGTGAAAACCTATCAACTCATATTGTCAGTCTTATATATATCATCTTATGATATCATCAGATGACATTCAGTTTGCCTACTATGTGATACAGTTGCCCAATCAATAACACATATGTAGGAAACAGTTTTAATAAATTTATTTAATAATTAAAATATATTTATTAGGATAATTCACATGTATTCTTTATACTATTACATGAAATTATAAAGGTAGCAGAAAATGTATGTAAATAAAGAACAAATGCTTTCATTAATAATAATGTTTTAATATAAGATCACAAGTCCTGAAACCGACAACATGAATGATTTTTAGGATATACACTAATATTATCCACCTTATTTTAGGCTATTAAAATATCTACATTCAGTAGAGGTAAGAGTATAATAACAAGTTATGTCTTATGAGTCTATGGATCTTATAGATCATTTATCCTGTTTCATGTTATATGATCGATGCTTATCCTTAGGTCTATTAGATTTCATCTATCTTATTTCATGCTATATAACAATCCTCACTCTCAATATTATCTAACAATCGGAACATAAGGCCAAAGTCAATAACAATGGCATATTGGGCCAAAATCAATAATATATTTATAAATTCTTGACTATTTGACGATGCATTATAAAAGATAAACAACATCATAACTAAACGAAAATCGTCATATATATATAAACCATCATTAAAGTTATTTCATAATAATATAAATTGATTATAATAGAGCAATCCTACAATACACCTCTTAGCCTTAATCATATGTATAAATCAATTCTATTTTATCAAAATACATTAGTATTGTAGACCTCAAAAAATTATACAACAAAACTATTATATTAGATTTATATAAATAGATACAAATTAGAATCATATAGTAGTTTCTATCTTTCTAAAATATTTGCAAACATATAAATTTATAAATATTTTAAAAAAGAAAAGAAAAAGAGAAAAGTCCATTCATAAATATAAGGAAAAGAACCACTCTCTCAACAGCCTCCTCACAACATATATACTTTATCAAAATCTTCTGTGCCTATTGATATACATAAATAAGATTTAACAACCTTCTCTTATATCATAAATGTATTATACAATGAATGATGAATATGTATACTCATTAAACTATCTATCTCAAATTCCTTATTCGATGTGGTTTATTCAATCTCTTAATCTCAAAGAATATCAATATAATTCTATATGTACGATTATACCCACGAATTCTACATTTTGACAAATCAATATCTATTCATTATTAAGCACCGTTTTCTAGCCATTTATTTGATTTTCAATAATAAAATCTCATAACCATATCATAATTCGATATATACATCAAAATCGACAAATTCGAACTCAATTCGATAATCCCATTCACAATTTCATAAGGTTTTCAT
The DNA here is from genome assembly GCA_035590515.1 of Trichilia minutiflora. NCBI lineage: Eukaryota > Viridiplantae > Streptophyta > Magnoliopsida > Sapindales > Meliaceae > Trichilia > Trichilia minutiflora. The sequence continues at coordinate 6,391 of JAVXUL010064000.1, forward strand.
CCAATTAAATCTAATTTCCTATAATTTCATATTAAAAGCCTTTATACTAACACATAATCACTAAATTCTATCTTAATTTATCACAATAATACAAAATTCCTGAATACATAGTAAAATCATAATTTGTATAATAATCCTAATTTGCAAAATCAATCAAAATATGAAATTAAGGCTATAAAATTCTAGAAATCTTATTAAAGAGTTAATTTTAGCCCTAGAAAACTTTAATCTTTGCGAATTATTGAAAATCTCAATCATAAATAATAAATCCTAACTCCTTCTTGGTTAATTTCTTAGCTAAAATGCCAAAATAAAGCTTGTATAATGATGATGGAGTGAAGTTATTATAATTTTAGCAAGAAATCGCAATTTAATATGTGAAAAAATGAAGAAATTAAAGAAGGTAAAGACGAATAGCAAAAGGAAGAAATCAGGGAAGAAGAGAAGAAAAAGAAAAATGATCAATCCCCTTTCTATACACACACACACACACACATATATATATATTAAACTCATTGAAATTATCACAATGACCTCAAAGAGGAAGAAGAAAACAAAAAGTTTTGGAGGGCAAAAATGACTTTTATAAGGAAAACCTTTCAAATTGATGTTATTTATCCAAGTGAGCCAAAATCGACTCTGTGATCTACCCATAGGCTAACTATGATCACCACATTTTAGCTAGAATTAGCACCAAGACCAGTACCCGTTGGTGGAGGAGTTTGGGGTAAATTGGCTCCTAGTTTAAAGTTTAAGGTTTCTCAACTTTTGATTTTTATCCTACTTTATTTTTGGTGCTATTTTGTCCCTTATTTGACATTTAATTTAATTTTAATTTCTTTTTTTCAACCATTTCTTTATATTCTTTAAGTAACAAAAATCGTTTACTAATTGACTTTCTCGATTAATGAGAATTTCACTCCGAAGCTCAAGTGTTTAGTTGATTTCTTAATAAAACTCTTTTTAAATCATCCATTTTTTGTAAATCTTCTCAAGTCATCCCATAAACATTCATATGAGTTCAATTACTCGATATTAATACCTGAATATATATTTTATAAAAATAACAAAAATATCTCTGAAAGGTAAAATGATTAAAATATCCTTAAATTGTAAAATGGATTTACGTAATAAAAAGTAGGTAAGGGTATAAGCATTTCAATTTCAACAATCTATATCTGTACTTATCAATGTTGAAAATTTTTTGAGTGAAGGATTTTAAACACCACATAAAATATGCTCCCTTGATTGTCAATGGGGTGTGACAGAATCTACTTCGGATCAGTAAAACTATTATAATGGCTATCTTTTATCTGTCTAAAAATATGGAGAAAAAGATAGAAGTAATATCGACTTTTTAGAGTGAAAACTCTGACACTTAGTTAAGTTTAAAATTATTAAGAAGAGTAAACTTGGAATGACATAATAAGGTTTAGGAAATACTAACATGAGGGGGGTATGCGCACTGTTGTTAGCTTTTAAGGTTTTTAGAATGTGCACTGTTGTTATTGAAGTTCTTGTTCATTATGCCGTTTTAGTTTATCACCGAAAGGTAGTTGTTTCTTACATTTCAAGAGAGTCTCCTTATACAATCGAGGGTGATTGAGATGTGGTTTACAATAATTTATGTCTACTATATTTATGCTAAGTTTACTTAAAAAGAAGTGTGTAATACCTTACACGTGCGTATGATTTTGAGAAGGATAGTTCGAGTTCAAGTTAAATTCTGTAGTTAGAGATTATTTGGTATTTTTCTTGATGAACTAACCATTCTACTCTGGATAGAAAAATAAGATCCTGTATATATATAGGTCGCCACAAAGATTCAGCTTGTTTCAATTCAGATAGGTCTTGTATTTAGACTTCAATAACTAGACTTATAAGTCTAGATCCTTGACATGCTTTAGGAGTAGTCTATAGATTGAGTTAGATGTAAAGTCTTAATTCCTGTTGATCAAAAAGTCCAATTGATGAGAAATTTGTTCTTATAAAAAGATGATAGAATAAGGATTTCATATAAAAAAATAAAATAAAAATCGAAGGTCTGAGGAGAGAGAATCAAAGTTAAAAATATAAGATAACTAGCGTCAGATAGCAATTGGAATATATTGGGTTTGGTCCCGAAATAAGTCAAGAGAAAGTTGGAGTTATTGTTTATAATTTTATGTTTTTTGCAATTAAAGTATCTAAGGGTTAAATTAACTCTTTGATAAGGCTCTTAACATCATTACATTGTCGATTTTATTGTTATACAACAAAATATATGTTATTATATTATACATAACATATTTGGGTTATATGTTAGGGTTTTACTATGTATATTTGGGGGTTTTATGAATTTGTGATTATTTCTATAACTGTATTAAGTAATAATAGTTATTTTGTACAATTTAATAGAAATGAATGTTTATTATATTTTAAAAATATATATGTTCGCAAAGAAGTAAATAAAAATAGCTTTTATATCCTTCAATTGAATAATAGTTATTCAATTTATTTTATTTTTAATAAAAGAATTCGTGTTGATATAAATCTTAAATATTTGTTGCATTACAAATTAAGTTATTTTGAAGATCGACGATTTAATCAGCTTGAAGTTAGTAGGATATTGATCCAAATAGGTTTAGAACCTATTCGACATATGAGTTGTGTATTTTAAAAAAAATGAACAAATATTTCTTTAAGAGTAAAGGTGAGAGGGCTGAATAGCTTTTGGATTTCATAAATACAAATGTATGTGGTTCATTTAGTATTATGGTCAAAGGAGAGTACTTCAATATCTTTATCGATAATATATCTTCGTGTGAGTATATATATTTGATGAAATACAAATCTAAATCCTTTGAAAAGTTCAAAGAATTTAAGAATAAAGTTAAGAAACAAATAAGAAAAGGTATTAAGACTTTACGATTAAATAGTAAGGGTCAATACTTAAGTATTAAGTTTTAGAAATTCTTGAATGAAAATGGAATAATCTTATGAATGACTCCTCTGTATATAGCATAACTTAATGGTGACAATGTGTTCTTATTGTAGAGAGCAGATGATGATCAAGATGATATTGGAATTTGAGATCTTAGACAGAACTGTCATTTACAAAAATTGAATATTTGACCAGAGTACATGTGTTTCGAAAATGAGTTTTTGGATACATGGATCCTGTTTATGATTGAGGTTCTGATCTTATGATCGAGTTAAGGGTTTGACGATTCTATCGCCTGCACATGATCGTGAGTCGACAGCAAATGGACTGTACTACATGTAAGTACGATTATATAGATTTAACTGAATATTTATTCTCTGTATTTTAGGGGTCATGATATCTTATTAGAGGTTACTCATGATCATTGGAGACTTCGGATATAAAGGATTATATCGAAGTTATACGAATGTGTTTGTATACTCTCATGTCTAGTTCACAGTAAATCTAAGAGGTCACACACATAATCTAGAAGTTGTTGATGGATGAAATATATATCATTAAGCTAGTTAATGATTTATATTGTCGAAAATAATATTGCTACGATATATTGATTGATAAGCAATTTTATTCTTTATTATAAAGAATAAAGTTTTTCAATAAGGATGTATTAGCATCTATCGGTCCAAAAAATATTATGGTAGTATTGAAGACTTGAAATGATATATTTTTATATATCAATTACTATATAAAATTATTTATTTATTAATTAATTTGTTAAGTATTCATTTATTAATAAATAAATTATT
>JAVXUL010064011.1:0-10119 GCA_035590515.1 Trichilia minutiflora
TAAGAAGTCGTATTTGGGTTGCTCTTCACCCGGTGTAAAGAAAGACGTGTATTTGGTTGCCCTTCACCGTTGAAGAAAGAGTTGTAATCTGGGTTACTCTTGACCCGTGCAAACGAAGAGATAGTAGAGCCTCAGTCTGGTGAAAGCTAAGAGAGTGGATGTAGGTTGAATTATGGTGAACCACTATAAACTGAGTTTATATTTTTCTCATTCTTTCTCTTTCACTTTATTTACTACACTGTTTTTGATTTGTATTGTTAATATATGCATGTTTTATCTGTGATTTATTGACTAAGTGGAATGTATTCATATCCGCTGCATTATTTAATTTTAAATTTTAGAAAAGCCAATTCATCCTCCCTTTTGGTATTATCACTGCCATATTTAATTCGTTTTTAGGCCTTCAAAAATGTCCTTAGTTATATTATTGGTGGGTATTGAATTCTCCCCCTCTTATGAAAATTCAATCTCAAATTTAAAATTCCAAATAAAGTTCAAAAATGTTTACTTCTGTCTTCAAACAGGTGAGGGAATTTCTTTTTTATAATACTTTTCAACTCCCAAGTAGCCTTGCTACCCTTGTGATGCTACCATTTGACTTTCACTGAAGGAATCCATCTTGATCGGAGCTTTCTTACCTCTTTATCTACAATGGCCATTGGTTGCTCTTGATATGACAAGCTTCAATCTAACTCTATTGTTTAAGGCTCAAGAATGTGCAACTCATCATAAAGATATTTTCTTAACATAGACACATGGAAGATTGGATTTATTTTATCCGTACTAGGCGTAAGAGCTAACTTATATGCCTTGCTCCTAACTTGCTTGAGAATTTGGAAGGGTCTAATATTCCTACGGATCAACTTATCCTCTTACCAAATCGCATAACTCCTTTAAAAAGAGAGACCTTTATAAATACATAATCACCCTCATTAAACTCAAGGTCTCGCTGTCAGTGATCAACATATGATTTCTGCCTACTCTGAGCAATCATCATTCTTGCTCATATTACTTTAACTTTCTCTACAGCATCCAGTATCAAGTCTGGCTCTAGTAACTTTATTCTCGTAACTCAAACCATCTAATCAAATATCTACATTTTTTACCATATGAGGCTTTAAATGGAGCCATCCAAATACTTGAGTGATAACTGTTGTTATAAGTAAACTCGATCAAAGGCAAATGCTGGTCTCAACTTCCCTCAAAATCAATCACACAAACACATAACATATCCTCTAGAGTTTAAATTATCCTCTCTAATTACCCATTTATCTGAGGATGGAATGTAATACGAAAATGGAGTTGGGTGTCGAAAGCTTCTTGGAAGGATTACCAAAATTTTGATGTAAACTGAGAACCTCGATCAAAAATGATAAAAATAGTATTCCATATAGAGAAACTATGTGATTCAAATAAATTTGGGCGTACCAAAAAGCAGTGTAAGTGGTTTTGATAGGAAGAAAATGGGTTGATTTTGTCAATCTATCCACGATAATCCATATAGAATCATACCCTTTAAAAGTACGAGGGATACCTATAATGAAATACATAGTCACATTATCCCATTTTCACTTAGGTACATCGAAACTCTAGAGTATGCCAGTTGGTTTCTGATATTCTACTTTCACCTGCTAACAAGTTAAACACTTGGCTACATATTCAAAAATGTCCCTCTTAGCTTTCCTACTAATAAATTTCTTTTAAGTCCTGATATATCTTTGTTACTTTAGGATGCATGGTGTAATTGAAAGTGTGGGCTATCTCTGAAAGTCGATTCTTAAGTTCTTGTATGGGTGTCACAACTATCCTATCTCGATATTTTAAGATGCCCTGATCATCTATTTAGAATTCACCTCCTTTCCCTTGCTCAATACACATTTTTTTCTCTTTTATACACGGAGCCTTCTACTGAACCTTTTTAATCTCCTTTACTAAAATAGATTTTACATGCATATGAGCAATTAATCCTCTAGATCCAAAAAGTTAAAATTTAACCCTATCAAGCATACAAATCTGTAACTCCTTGGCTAATGCCCACCTATCAACTAAAGTATAGGGTAGGTTACTTATAGATTATCTGTTCAAGGCATCAGCTGCCACATTAACTTTTCCCTTTTGATAATGAATTATGTAGTTATAATCTTTAAGCAACTCACACTACCGTCTCTGTCTCAGGTTTAGGTCTCTTTGTTCAAAGATATACTTGAGGCTTTTATGATCTGTGTATATCTCAAAGGTTTTCCCACAAAGATAATGCCTTCATATATTTAGTACAAATACCACTACCGCTAATTCAAGATTGTGAGTAAGATATTTCTGCTTATATCCCTTCAACTACCTAGATGAATATGCTAAAACTTGGTTATGCTGTATCAATACACACTCAAGACCCATTCTGGAGGTATTATAGTACATGGAATAACCATCGCTATTAGAAGGTAATACAAGGATATGTGCCAAAGTCAAACAATCCTTAAGCTTCTAAAAATCTTCACAAGCCTTTAACCATATAAACTTCACACCCTTCTGAGTGAGTCTAGTTAACGGTGTTGTTATCTAATAGAAATTCTCTATGAACCTCTTATAATAACCTTCTAAGCCTAGAAGGTTCCTGATCTCTGTCACACTAACTAAACGAGGCCATTTCTAAACACACTCAATCTTTTTTGGATCAACACTATTCGTATTCTCTGTTATAAGGTGTCTCAAGAAAACTAACTCTGTTAATTAGAACTCACACTTAGAAAATTTAGCATATAGCTTATGCTCTCTAAGAATCTGAAGAATAGTACGAAGGTACCTATCGGTGCTCTCGATAGTCAGGGGAATACACCAGGATGTCATTAATAAAGACTATGATAAATCAATCTAGGAAAGGCTTAAAAACCCAATTTATTACGTCTATAAAGGCAGGAAGAGCATTAGTAAGTCCAAAGGACATCACCAAGAATATCCTCTCCCTTTGGCAATGAATACTTATTCTTAATGGTGACTTTATTTAATTGTCTGTCATGAATACATAGCCACAAAGATCCGTCTTTCTTCTATACAAACAAAGTTAGAGCACCCTAAGAAGATGTACTTGGACGTATAAACCCCTTATCTAACAAATCTTAAGGTTATACCTTCAATTCTTTCAATTTAGTTGGTGTCATTCGGTATGGAGGAATCAAGATAGACTGAGTTCCTAGAAGAAGATTAATACTGAGTTCTGTCTCTCTCTCAAAAAGTAACCTCAATAATTCATCAAGAAAGACATCTATGAACTCTATGACCATAAGAACATACGCTGGGTCTGATTTACTACCATTAGCATCTTGTACATAGGCAAAGTATCTAATACAACCTTTACTAAGTAATCTCTTCACATTAATAGTCAATATCAAGTTATTGAAAGAGTTGTATGCCCTAAAAGTCAATCACGATATGATTTGTGATTGTATTTTTGTAAAACTCTTATAAATTTTATGATTTAATAAAATGAGTATTTTGTTTTATTTTATATATATTGTCTTTTATCATTTATATATGTATGTTTGATTTATATATAATGATAAAACCCATAGATTGTATGTAATACATATTGTTATAATGAGTCCGTATTTATGAGACTATATGTTAGTAATATCATTCCTAAATAGTCTTAGTCATGAGACTATAAAGTAAGGCCTTTATAGTACTAAAAAGACTATTATACACTATCTTTGCTCTATGTGATAGAGGGTAATCAATCTCATAGATTACTTGTGTGGAGACACTAAAAGAAATGTATAAGTGCTCATTGGTTGAGTATGAGTTCACTGAATAGCCTTGCACGAATTATCCAAATACTAATTATACTTATTCATCAATTAGACATTCATTGTATCAGTGGTGTAAATAATCCTTAGACTTTACAAAAGGGTTATCTTGTGAGTGAATTGCCATACTTTGATACTGTTTAGGGTAAGTCTATATATAGGCTTGTGATAGGTAGTTATTGGGTGTGGTAAGACATTCATAGAGGTATGTGAATATTCTAAAAAGTATCTGTCAGCCTTAGTGTTTGAGGTAGAATGCTCTATATAAATAATTCAGATTTGACTTGTGAAATCCTCGGCTAGGTTTGCATATTATGTGTGATTAAGAAGTGTGTTCTCAATAAAAATACACAATAGAGTCATTATCCGTTATTTATTATACATAGCATTGGATCTAAAAGGGTATGATGATTATAGCATACCCCTAATTCAATCGGAGCACTGAACTATGGAAGGATTAATTACACGATAACTAATGACGAAAAGGTTTATATTTGAAGCTTGCACTTTATTGTAATTCGAGGGTTGTATTGTATGGCTAGGTGTCAATATTGGTCTGTGAACATATTTAATTAATCTTGTTAAAATTTAATTAAGTAAAAGAATTAAAGTGTTTAATTAAGGATATAAAAGAAATTAAAGAAGTTTAATTCGATTATATCATCCACTATTAGCTTTACGGTGAACCTATTGAGTCTTACCCAAAATTGGTTCAGTTTTCCCTAATTATTTTATACATTAAGCTAAGAGAATATAATTGGTTAACCTAATCTTGGTGAGGGTATGAGTGATGTATGTTAACATTTTCATCCTAGCAAATGAAATATTGACAAGTGACTAAATCTTAGCCTTGTATCTTATTAATAAATGGATGGATGATACACATGAGATGTGTCTTAATATTATCCTTTCATTTGGTAACTTGATATCCTAGTATTTAATTTAATTAAATTAAATAAATATATATATGAAAATTAATTTAATTTTCATTTTTAAGAAATGAAAAGATAAGAAGCAAAATTTGGGAATTTTGCTCTCAATTGCCATGAGTTTCTTCTAACTCAAAAGTGATCAAAGGTTGGTCATTTTGGTTAAGTGAAAAGTGATTTGAGATCCTTGCAAAGAGATCTTGCTAAGTGTAAAGCTAATTTCAAGCTTTGAAAATTGTTTTCAAAGATTAAGGTTGACAAATCCTAATTCTATCAAAGAGTTTGATTGAATTTCAAGAGAGCCAAAAGAAGGAATAGTAATCCAAGGGCATCACAAGATAGAGAAGGACCTCATTTGGTACTCTCAAGCTTCAAAAAATACACAAAGCGCAGCTAAGGTTGATAAGCATATAAATAATTCTTACATGCTTTCAAAATGATCCATATCCTCTATAGCATGTAAATTTATTTTCATGTTTTAGAAAAAATGTCATGCTAGTTTCTTATAATTACTAGGATCTTACTCTTATCACCCTGGACTTTAAAAATTAGGTCATTTAGAACAATTAAGGTAACAATCTTCTTCCTATAATCCATAGTCGTATGATATTTAGACAACCAATCCATACTTAGAATCATATCAAAGTTAAGAATCTCTAATAGGATTAAGTTAGTAGGATATATATGCTGTCCAATAAAAACAACACAAGATTTCATAACCTCTGAAATTAATAACTCACTTCCCATATGGGTGGATACAAACAAAGGTAAGTCTAAAGTCTCAATCCCTTTACCTAGATAGTGAGCAATGCATGAAAAAAAGAAAGAATGAGTTACCCCTGGGTAGAATAAAACTCTAACATCTAGAGCTTTAATTGAAAGAATACCTGTCACAACTATATTGGATGCTTAATCATCTTGAGGGGTCAATATGAACACTCTAGCATGATCTTTGTCCATGGATGACTAGGATCTGCTAATTCATTGTTGTCTTCTCTCACTAGAAGGCTGACCTCTACCCACATAACCCCTTTCAAAAAAAGGTTTTGTATATGACAGTACTGTCTATTGAGGGTGGGAAAGCTGAGTAAGTGGAATAGGACAATCTCTAATCATGTGGCCCATTTGGCCACATCTGAAACAAGCACCTGTCTCCCCTCTCACATAATCCAGAACGAGGTCGTCCATACCTCAAACATACAAGTGCATTAGGCTTGGCTACCAAAGAGGATGATATTGCTTGATGTTGAGAACTTCTATCTTCCTTTTTATTCTGACCCCTAAATATCAGATCCTTTCTTCTGGAAGTAGAATTTCTAAGGATAAGCTCACTATGGGCACTTGCTTAGCCACCCTACCATAGCTTTTTGAAAAACTCTATTCTTACCTTCTTTCAAGATTCCTTCTTTATACATCGTTCTCGAGCTCTCAACTCAAATTATAGTGCTAAATTCAAAGCCTGAGTATATGTAGTAGTCTCTGTGACCTGTACTGATTTAAACAAATAATCCTGGATTCCATCTACAAACCTCTTAACTCTCATATGCTACGTGCTCACTAAATGTAGAGCAAAGCAAGATAGACGAGTGAACTATACATCATACTCTGCTATTGTCATACTCTCTGTCTGCACCAAATGTTCAAATTCCCTTGCCTTTGCATGTCTCATGCTCTCTGGTATAAAACAAGCAAGAAAAGCGTCACTGAACTTAACTCACCAACTTTACTGATCTCACTAGTGAGTATCCCAAGGCAATACATATCCGGTGAGACTCTTCTAAAAACCCACTAGGATCTGAACTTACTTTAACCTATAAAAGTCAATGGGTACATATTTCAAAAATTTTATAGGGTCACCACTAATCCCTATCCTCTTTCAACGTGAGCTTAAACAGGTTGTTAGACTTTTGGATGAGGCTAAGCAGAAGGAACCTAAGCTTGTTGTTGAGAAACTAAGTCTATCAACACTTTGACAGTATACTAGATCCTCTGCATCCCGTTGGCAAAATACCTATATCTTGTTTATCTTCTACTATCTCATCAGGCACTTCAGGTTCCTAAACATCAGCTTTACTCTGGTCTCCACCTCAACCTTTACCTCTACCTACTCAGCCATGAGTTCTAACAAGATCTACTAGAGATCTAGATGAATTATTATCTAAAGAAGAAATCTCATGATCTCTATTGGAGGGATTTTGATTTTTGAAAAAACATAAATTAGCTACTAAGATGAAGAATCATGTGTCAAATAAAATACAGTTTAATCCTACGTTAGCTATAGAAAGAAGATGCATTAGATCATCCAGACACTTAAAGAGGCAATACCCCATACGGAAGTAATTTAGACATACTACATATACGAGGCATAGTGCTCTACTTACAGTCACTGACCTCTAAACCATGCTTTGATACCACTCTATCACAACCTAGTAGTCGGGATCATGACGGCATAGAGGCAGGGATATCCCACCCTCACAAGTCTCAGATAGACTTGACTGATAACCTTTAATACAAATAATATATACGCAATTTCAAGATCATAATCAAAGGGCTCTGTGCTCACCATTATCATATTATTCATATACCAAGAGAATATCGATGTATATCCATACATATACAGGAATATACAAAAGACATATAAGTAATATATATGTCTCTATATATATCATCGAGTGTTGAGCCCCAAAGCACAAAATGATAGACCCATGTAAAATGTAATCTCTAGATAGTTGTAAGGACAATCTGGAACTCTAATGATCTTCACACCCTACTAGTCTTCACCTAAGAAAGGAGTCCTGCACGTATTAGGAATTATAATGGGGTGAGTTTGAAGAAAACATAATGAGTAGATACTGAAATAGTATAAAACTATATAAATATATTTATAACCATAAAAAAAAAAAAAGTTTAAAGTTGAATCAATTTCAGATGAAACTATAATATCAGGGTATTCACAGCATGCTTATATATTTTTAAAATTATATTTTTAAAGGGTTTAATATAAAAGAGAAACATACAAGGGTGTACACTAAAATGGATCAGAGAATAGACCACACTTCACCCCTTACTTTTCACATGTATTGATAATTACATAGAACAGATAATAGAATGTACTTTTGAAATACATATACTCCCCCTTTTATGTCTCCCGACTAAGGATAAGGAAATATGAAATAAAGGCCCAAAATAGAGTATTAGAAACATATAAAACAATAATAATGCTCAAGGAAATTTAACAAAATCATAAAAAATCAACTCTTGACAGAACAAGTATCCAACCATAGTAACCACCAAAATAATTTAGCAATTCATATTTTCCTTTATTAATGTAGAATCAAGTTAATCCAAATAACAATTTTCTTATAAAATCACATATGAGAGTAAGTGTCCATTTCTCAACATTTAGTCACAATTGTAAATAATATAAAATCATCACAAAATAATCATATCCATAACCAAAACATAATGGCCATCTCTTGACCTCAATCTCAGTATCTTAACAACTCCTCCACAAGTCAACTCTTAACAGAACAAGTATCCAACCAAGCAACCACCAAAACAATTTAGCAATTCATATTTTCCTTTATTAATACAGAATCAAGTTAATCCAAATAACAATTTTCTTATAAAAGCATATGTGTGAGTAAGTGTCCATTTCTCAACATTTAATCATAATTCCAAATAATATAAAATCATCACAAAATAATCATATCCATAACCAAAACATAATGGCCATCTCCTGACCTCAATCACAGTATCTTAACAACTCCTTCACAAGTCAATTATAAAACATAAAGAATTGTAATCCTTCATATAAAGCATAATATAAGTTAAGTTATTTGATATAGTTTCAAGCTTTGATAATAAATATACATTTTGAAAATAAAATAAAAGGATTAAATATCACTCACTATGCAAAAGCAAAACAAAACCAAATGAAGATTAGGTCAATAAGACCTGGATAGACACTCCCTTGGCATATTTAAAACACAATTATATAAATTATCATTAGAAAATTGGAGTATAAATAAGAATTTAACTTAAATGCTAATATTCAATAAAATTTCCTATATCCTAATGGCCAAATAATTATTCAACTAGCTAAACGTCACTCATGGCTTCAATGTGATCCTAATTACAACAATTCAAAATTTTGTGGTTCGAAATAGTAATTCGATATGAATAGTAACTTGACATCAAAAAATTAATCAAAATAAAAAAATTAACTCATAATAAAACTGGGAATCTTATCATAGAGTCAATTTAACTTATAGACGTACAGATTGTGAGTAATCATAAAAATTCCCAAATCATAAATAATGTTCAATATCCACTTCTAGTTAAATCATCAACTGAATTACTCAAACATAGCTTCTAAAGTGTAGCCCATGTCGAGTATGATTGATTGGTAGTAAGAAACGGAACTTTAAATAGTTGAAAAATGAGAAATTTGGAGAAAATTGAAAAAATAACAAATGGAGACTTAAAAGAGAAACCCATGGGAAGAAACATTTCTAGAAAGCAAATGACTCATTTTGGCTTGTTTTGGTCTCAAATACATATTAATGAATGAGTGAATGATTGAATTTCCTTGGAGGAATTAAAATAAATGAAAGAAAAATGATGAAACAAGGGTAAATGTGACTTTTCCTACCTTCTTGCACATCAGTTGAATTTTAGGCTTTGATTCTCTCTCCTACGATCTCTGATTTGACTCAAATTTATTTTATTCGAGTTCTCTTTTAGTACAATTAACCGCTCATCAGTTAGATTTATTAATCAATAGTAAATTATGCGTGAAGTTCAGGTGCACGAAATGAACATTAAGGAAAAATTGTCTAAACTTAATAAATTGGTATTAAAACACTCCCAATTATTAAATAAACATTAATACAAAGTTGATAGCTCGATTTTCAACATCCAGACATGAAATTTATAGAATAACAAAATTGTCTTTCATGCATAAAATGACTAAAATGTCCTTAGTTACATTATTGGTTGGTATTACAGTATAATAGCTGCATGAAACAGTTTCACAATAACGAGCTCAGAGTATAATGACTATTAATCCGAGCAAAAATTGAGTTTAGAATTTTTGACATTCATAAGCCCTAAATTAATTGAGATTAAATGAATAGAAGAAATTTATCTATATGAAACATATAATCAAATATAAAAGGCTTGATAAAGACTTTCTTTATTATGGTTTAGAAACTATGGCTCATTAGTAGATATTAACCATAATCATTGAGTACTTGAATGATTCGAAATGGGATTAATGAGATCGATTTCGACTCACAGCTAACATCACATTAAACTTAATATTTCACAACCTATAACGTATGCTAATTTTTATTATTAGAGAATTACTATAATATATAAGATATTTA
>JAVXUL010064022.1:0-10119 GCA_035590515.1 Trichilia minutiflora
AGCCAGCTTATTGTATGAGACGTGATTAGTCTCGCACTTATATACTATATAAACCATGTGTATCTATACCTAACAATGACAATAATGTCTAAGGTCAAAGGAATAATCAAGACACTAGTATAATCATATGACGGATCATTAACTATATACTTTCGTGTGATTCATCATAACTTTAGTCATGTTCGAAAAATAATTCTTTAACTGTTAATCCACATTAATGTTCTAATAACATGACTATCCTGTTACCCACATTAATATCATCTCATAATATTCAGTGTGCCTACTATGTGACATCGATTCCCAATCGATATGGCTATTATAGAGAACAATTTTGATAATCGAATTATCTGGGTAATTCATATATATATTCTATCATTAGTTTGGTTAATAAAAGAAGCAGCATACACAAATGAATAATAAATAATTTATTCATTAATAATTATGTGTAGTACATAATATATAGTAACTCAATACAAAATGCCCCAAATTAACAACACGAATAATTTTAGGGCACACAATACCAACAGTTTAAAGGTTTATAATAATTGAATAATGTTTACTCGCTTGTAAACACTAAGAAGTTGATTGTGATTAGAGTTACCTTTTAATGAAAAATCTACTTAGGATTAGAATGGAAACAATAATAGAAAATTAAGGACCTGCAACAACATATAACTCTACCTCAGACACTTTCCAGTTCATATTTAAATACAGTTTTTTCTTCACTAAAAGAAAAACTAGAATGATGAGTTAGATTTTTGAGACATGTAATTTTGATATTGAACCAACAAGCTTTAAAGAAGCTAAGAAACAAGAAGTTTATGCAATAAATGAAGAAATAAGCATGATTTAAAAAAATTAAATGAGTGACCTTGTTGATCGACTGAATGATTAAGAAATTATTGGAGTCAAATGGATAATCAAAATGAAATTTAATCTAGACTGGAGCATTTAAAAGTATAAGGTAAAGCTTGTTGCTCAAGAATTCACTTAAAAGTCAGGTAGTGATTTATCTAAAACTTTTGCTTTGGTTGCAAGAGATTGGAGCCTATAAGAACTTTGATTGCTTTTACTGCATAAAAGAGATCAAAATTTTATCAACTTGATGTTGAATCGAATTTTTTGAATAGAATGTTACAAGAAGAAGTTTATGTTGATCAGCCTGAAGGTTTCTTTGTTAAAGGAGAAGAAAGCAAAGTTCTCGGGTTAAGAATTGCCCTTTGTGGGCTAAATCAAGCACCATGCATATGGTTTGCTAAATCAGTAAATATCTTCTTATGATGTGTTTTCGAGGAAGCCAAAATGAGCCAACACTTTATGTTTTCATGAAGAATCAAATTCTTATTGAGTTTTTATATGTTTATTATTTAATTTTACTAGCAATGATGAAAATATAATATAAGAGTTCAAAATGGATATGATGAAAACCTACGAGATGAATGACTTGGGTCTTCTATATTAATTTTTGGGAATTGACATATCTCAATTGAAAATTTTGATTTTCATTTGTCAGATAAAAAATGAAAAGAATATTTTTAAGAAATTCAATTTATTAGACTGTAAATCTATTGTAATTCCATTAGTTCCAAAAAAAAAGTTGAAAAGAAAGATGATGCTGAATGGGCTGAGGTTTTAAAGTATAGAAGTTTATTGGCAACCTATTGTATCTAACAAAAACCATGCCCTATATAATGTTTACAATGAGCGTGCTTTCTTAGTTTATGCAAGAACCAAGTAAGATTTAGTAGTATTAAAAAAAATATTAAGATACTTGGATGATACTTTTGATTATGGAATCATGTATGAGGCAACAAAAAACTCAAGTTTAATAGGATATCCTAACAGTGATTGAGATAGTTGTCAAGATGATATTGTTGTTGTTGTACGCTGACCTCAACTCCAAGAAACCAACTTCACTGCCTGCACAATCAATCAGCAAATTCCAGAAATTCACCCGAACAATCTAACAATTACAAGATGAAAACAAAGTACAGCACAAGAAAATCAAAAAGAAAATAAATTGAGGAAGAAGATTCAAAGCTCCGTATATCAGAAGAAAAATGAAACTTTATTCACCAAGATTTCTAGAAAATGTTAACAATGATCTGATCCTCCTTTTACATGAAAATGACAGCCCTTTTATAAATTGTAGCTACTGTCATTTCTGTTCTACCATAGCCATATCACCTAAGCAACTTTCCTTTTAACTGTCAATAACAGGAAAAAGAGCTCAACTACTAGATTTAACTGCCTTCTGTCAAGTTGCTTCAGAATCTTCCATCCCAATTGGCTGTGTTTTTTGGATTACCCTTCAATATTCTCCACCTTGATTCTAAATGTGTCAGCAAGTAATTCACTTTTTTTCTTCTCTACTCTAAAACTTCCTGAAGCATTCAACCTTCATTAAGTTTTATCTATTTTCCCAGATTCTGCTGACTTTGCTTCTTTTTTCCTCTGCATCATCTACCTTTTGTGTTCGTGCTCCCTACTGTCTTGCACCTAATAGCTTCTTCTTCAAGAGCTTTACTCCTCTTTCAATTGCATTGCACTTAAGAAATGCTTAAATTTAGTGACTGTCACTACCTTGGTTAAGGCATTTGCTGGGTTATCTTTTGAGTGCACTTTCTGCACTTTACACATCCCATCAACAACCACATCTTTAATAAAGTGTAGCTTGATATCAATGTGTTTGGTCCTCTCATGAAACACATGATATTTGGTGAGCTGAATGGCACTTTGGTTATCACAGAAGATAGTTACCTCCTACTGCTTCATTCCCAACATAGCCACCAATCCTTTTAGCCAAATTGCTTCCTTTAAAGCATCAGCTGTAACCATGTATTTTGCCTCTGTTGTTGATAGGGCAACCACATACTGTAGTGTTGATTTCCAGCTCACCGTGCATCTGCTCAAAGTGAATAAATAGCCTATGAGAGACCTCCTTCTATCTTAGTCTGCAGCAAAGTCTCCACCCATATAACCAATGATTTCTCCTGCTAATTTTGCATCACCACCATACTTCAGCCTTAAGCTCAAGCTCCCTTTGACATATCTAAACACCCATTTTACTACCTGCCAATGTAGTCTTCCTATGTTCCCATAAATCTACTTACCACACTTAATGCATGTGTGCCAAATCAGGTCGGGTGGACACCATTGAGTACATTAAGCTTCCCACAGCACTTGCATATGGTACATTAACCATTTTTTTCTTCTCTTCTTCTGTTTGAGGGCATTGCTATTTGGACAGTTTGAAATGTGGAGCAAAAGGTACCTTAACTGCCTTTGCATCCTTCATTCTAAATTTTTCCAACATCCTTTCCAAATATTCCTTCTGAGATAAGTACATGGTATGCATTTTCCTTTTTCTAGTCAGTTCAATCCCCAGAATTTTCTGTGCAGGTCCAAGATCCTTCATGTCAAATTCTGACTTCAAGGTATCTTTCAATTCAATCAGCTTTCTTCTACTCTTGTTGGACACCAACATGTTATCAATATATAGCAGTAAATACACCTTATTACCTTCTGTTTCTCCCTTAAAATACACACAACTATCATATGTACTTCTATGATAACCATTCTTGATCATGAACTCATCAAACATCAAGTTCCACTATCTTGGGGATTGTTTGAGTCCATACAAGAATTTCAGTAAGAAGCACACATAATTTGACTTCTGCTTGTCTTCAAAGCCTTCTGGTTGTGCCATGTAGAGTTGCTCATCAAGTACTACATGTAAAAAGGCTGTCTTGACATCCAATTGGTCCAGCTCTAAGTCTTGAACTGCCACATGAGCTAGCAAAAGCCTGATGGATGTGTGCCTCACCACTGGAGAGAAGATTTCAGTGTAGTCCACACCCTCCTTTTGAGTAAACCCCTTTGCTACTAACCTGGCCTTGACCCTCACCCTTTCAGCTTCTATCTCATCTAGTTTTCTTTTAAATAGCCACTTGTAACCTATAATCTTCCTGTTCTGTGGCTTAAGTACCAATCTCCAAGTGTTGTTTTTCAATAGTGACTGCATCTCATCCTCTATTACATTTTATTCTGACTACTAAAAGCCTCTTTCACATTCACAGGGTCATTTTCAACTTTCTCACCCAATATATTAAAAGCATATACAATAAGGTCAGCATATCCATACCTTTCTAGTGGTCTTCTTTGTCTTCTAACCTTGTCTCTTACTAGTTTGTAGTTGTCCAGGTTTGAGTGTTGTTCCATATCCTCACTGAGTTCTTCATCCTCTGAGAGCTACTTGGAGTTTTTCTGTGATGACTCCACCTCAAACTGGACAACTTCTTTCTGCTTCTTCTGGTTTGCAATTTTTATCAACTGCTATTCTTCCTTGCACATCATCATTTCATCTTCTTTAAACACTACATCTCTGCTTATGATGGTTTTTTATGAATTCCTATCATAATATTAGACCTTATACCCTTTGTACCTTCAGGATACCCCATAAACACACCCTTCAATGCTCTTGCATCCAGTTTCTTTTGTTTGTTGAGGACAAAGGCTGTGCATCTGAAAATTCTGAGATGATATAAGTTTGGTGGTTGCCCATACCAGATTTCTTCTGGTGTCTTAAAGCTTAGAGCTGTTGCAGGACTTATATTCAGCAAGTAGACTACTATTGTGACTACTTCTACCTAAAATGAATTTGCAAGACATGCATTTGACAACATGCATCTGACCCTATCCATCAAGGTTCTGTTGAGGCTTTTTGCAAATCCATTTTACTGGGGTGTGTACCTCACTGTCCTGTGCCTCAAAATCTCATGTGCATTACATAAATTATCAAACTTAATATTACAATATTCAAGGCCATTATCAGTTCTAAATACCTTAATACTCTTGTCTTTCTGATTTTTTACCAATGCTTTCCAAGTTTTAAACTCAATCAGTACCAAATCCTTGGATTTTAAAACCTTTATCCAAACTTTTCTAGAGAAATCATCCAAGAAAGTCACAAAGTATCTTGCAACACCTAGTAAGCACACTTGAGTAGGTCCTCACAAGTCAGAATGAATATAATTCAATATGTTTTCTGCCCTATGCACTCCTATGTCAAACTTCAGTATATGATGTTTGCCATACATGCAGGATTCACAATAGTCAAGTGTCTTATCATCTATACTACCCAATAGCCACTGTTTCATGAGTTCTAGCAACCCTTCTCTCCGAGATGCCCAAGTCTTTTAAGCCACAACATTAGCCTATCTATTTTTGAAGTAGTAACTATATTTGACTCCCCAGATTCTACTTTCCCATCTAAGACATACAGCCCATTTTTCTTGGTTCCTTTCAACACCACTAAGGCTCCTCTAGTGACCTTAAGAATTCCCCCTTTAGAATTGAATTGATAGCCTAGTTCATCTAAGGTTCCTAGGGAGATTAAATTTCTTTTAAGTTCAGGGATATACCTGACCTGTTAAAAGATTTTGCAGGTTCCATCATATAACTTCAGGCTAACTTTTTCAATCCCTTGCACTTTACAAGCTATATAATTGCTCATTAGAACTTTTCCTCCTTCACTTGCTTCAAAGGAACTAAATAAGCTTCTGTCTGGACACATGTGGAAGCTGCAGCCTGAGTCTAATATCCATTCTCTTATCAGAATATCATCTGTTGCAATCAGCAGAAAAGCATCCTTATAATCTGCCTGAGAAGCTACTGCTACATCAGCTCCTTTCCCAGCATTCTTTTCTTCTTTCTTGCATCTTCTATTAGGGTAATCACGTTTGAAATTCCCCTCTTTGTGATAGTGAAAGCATTTCAATTTCTTGGCCCTAGATCTTGATCTTTCTTCTCTTTTCCATCTCACATTTCTTCTTTTTGTTCTCCCTCGAGCCATCAAGCTTTCTGTGGTTTTTGATTCCTTCTCATCAATTCTTTTTGGTAGTCTTTTTGAATTTAGGGAGGCCTTCACATCATCCATAGATAAGGTTGATCTTCCATACAGCAAAGTATCCACAAAGTGCTCATAAGACTTTGGTAAAGAAGTTAGAAAAATCAATGCCTAATCCTCATCTACTATTTTAAAATCTATAGTTTCCAGGTCCAAGATCAGCTTATTGAATTCATTCAAATGTTCTTTGATAGATCCTCCTTCATCTAAATGAAATGCATACAGTCTCTTCTTTATGTACAACTTGTTTGCATTTGATTTGGTTATGTATCTTGCTTTCAATTTGGACCAAATTCCGAGTGTAGTGGACTCCTTTGACACCTCCCAAAGAACACCATCTCCAAGTGATAGCACTACTGCACTATGTACCTTTCTGATGATTTCTTTCTTTTTAGACTCAGTCAAGGTTTCTGACATTTACTCTTCCTCCATTAAAGCTTCCTCCAGTCTTTCATGCACCAAGAAGGCTTTCATTTTAATTTTTCAGAGATTAAAATCATTGATCCCAGTAAATTTCTCAATAGAAAATTTTGAGGAGGACACCATGATTTCTGGTAGTAGCTCTGATACCAGTTGTTGTTGTTATGAACTCAGACCTCAACTCTAAGAAACTAGTACCACAAGCTGCTCAATCAATCTGCAAGTTCCAAAAAACTAATCCACGAACACACCAGCAAGTACAAGATGAACAACAAAACAAAGCACAAGAAAAATGACAAAGAATTCAAGTGAAGAAGAAGTTGTAGTGAATAGTAATGAGTATTTCAGAAGAAAGTGAATCTTCATTCATCAAAATTTTATAGAAATACAAAAATGATCAGTCTCACTTCTCTCACGAAAATGACAGTCCTTTATAGCTTTTTACTGTTGTCATTTTCGTCCTACCACAGCTATACGATCTAAGCAACTCTCTCCAACTGCCAATAACAGAAATGATGTTCCAGCTCTTCATCTGCTAGCTCATCTACCAGATTTTTAACTACCTCAGCCAAGTTGCTTCAGTTTATTCACTACTTACTGTGCATTTTGGATCATTCTACAACAAATACATTTCTTCTACTCATTTCCAATCTTAAAATCAATGTTAAGTGCTATTTCTTCATTTAATTATAATATTAAATACACGATTCATTCTAACAATGCATTTGCAGCTTTAGTTTATGTCCATCTATAGTTACATACTGAACTGATTTTAAATATTTATTAAATTAAAAAAAATAATATGTGGTTCTCCGAATAGAGAAGACCAACGGATAGAGAAATTGCAAAGACTTGGGTACGTAAAAGCTTTGTGAAGAAGAGTACCTTTTGAAATATCGAATTTATGTACAAATTACATAAAATTATAAGAGTAGTAGATAATCAACAGCAAGTGCTAAGTTGAGTAAATATTAGGATACAATTTAACATCTCTAGAATCAAGGCGTGATTGTGGTGTATTCAATTATACAATACTATGTTTTAATATTTTTTTGGACGTTCCAATTCCTTAAATATAATTTCTAATTTGAAGGAATATTAACATCAAATTAATTATTTGCACAGTAGCAAAACCCCCAAAATTATTCTTACGCAAACCAAGTAATTAGTGCTATGGGCCACAATATCCTCGCTTTTCTAAAGTTTCTTTGGACCATTGCCCCTCCTCTTTCTAAAGTGCTTTAGTCCATTTTAGGATCAGATTCCAAGTTATCATATAGCTTAATATTTAATTAATTTCAAGTCGTAATAGAATATAAAAACATATTAAATAATTATTTTATATTTTATTTAAACAATTAATTATTTATATTAAAATTAATTTTAATGCATTAATAATATTATTAATTACGTTCTACAGTAAGAGCTTTATCCTTGTTACATAAATATAAGAGAATAGAAAAAAAGAGAAGCAAAACCAAGGATGCCAACGGGTAGGATATTCGTAAAAAATATCATACCCATTTTCATATTCATTTATTTATGAGATATTTGAACTTGTCCTAAATCTGTTTAAATATATACCTACATTACTCATACCAGTCTCAAATCTGATTAATAATCCTACATACTATCCAATTTCCATATAAATACCCATTTAACTATTTTTTCTTGAAATAGAATATAATAATAAAAAATCTTAATAAAATTAAAATAAAGCCCATACATGATACATAATCCATACAAATTAGACATACGTTATAATTAAGTACAAAACATTCTAATTCTTTATATAAGCATAATTTTAATGTCTAAATTCTAATACAAGATTGTATGCAAGGCAAATCATCAATTCTAATCCATGATAAAAAGAAATTAAAACTTATATTTATTAAATATTCAGGTAGAAAATAATACTTATATAGAAGAATCCCTCACCGACACATGGGGTCCTCGATTCAAAGCATGTGATACCTGACCTGAGCCCTCTCATCCCTCTTGAACACTGCTATCTCTGCATCAAGATATTATGAAGGTTGACACTTAACAGTGTTTGCGTCGATTCAGGAAAAGAAGTATAGGCACTCCTGGAAACCCCTGACCCCTGACCTGCATATATCCACAGTACTTAAAAATGAAAATAGTTAGAAGACGTAAGAAAGTCTGTGACCAAGGGAATTGCCTGACTATTGGGGGCTATATGTCCCCTCATTTATCAACTTTAGGCGGTGCACTAATGACAGACCCTGTAACTCTGACATGATGTAAGCATTAATAAAATGTGGCTAACACATTGTCCTAGGACAAAAAATCCTATCGTTCCCATTCTCCTATGGAAATTCGTATCAAAGAAAGGTGGCAATCAAGAATAAAAGGGAAAAAAGGTGAAAACAAAAATCATCTTTTTCAGATTTTTCCATACACTCAACAACGAAAGACAAAAAGCTGAAGGTCGACTAAAACTCTCTTTCTCTCTCTCTTTCTTTTGATTTTTTCTGTACTTATTTACTGAATTAGGCATCAGAGTTTTTCATTGAAAAATATACCCGACATCACCCTTAGGGTGTTATTGTCTTCAGGACTTAGAGGTGTAGTCTTGCGAGTTGGGCTTGGAGTTCAAGTTCGTGAAGATCTAGTCATATGCACCATTTCACATCTCAACATTATGTATCTTACTATTAATAAAATAATTAACATGGTCTAATGGTAAGTACATCTTACTTATCTTGAAAATCATAAGTTAAATCTCATCACCATTAATAAAATTTTAAGATTTATATGGGTTTGGGTAGCGGATATCCAGGACTATAAATTCGAACCCATTATAGCAATAGATTGTAATAGTGTGCAATGTAATCCTTAAACCTGAGATGTGTAGAATCAAACTCTATATGGATAAGTATATTTTATATGGTGTATATATTCAAGGCTAATCACGCCTTGTACAAGAAGCCGATTTAGGTATGCTTTGTTCATATAGGTATTCGATTGACAGTCAAAATGGGATCCGTTGACTCGACACTATAGACTAAGAGTTTCTGTTGACTCTGTCCGAGTTGAGTTTCTAAACGAGTGTCGATATAATGTGTATATTTTAAGTTTATGGCCATAGCAATCATGACATATGATCGACGATTTATATAGACATCGAGATTAGGGTTTTGACATTTTATAAACCCCAACTCGATCAGGATATGACAACAGAGAGATATTACTTACATGTGACATGAAATCATTGGAGATTTGATAAAAACACTTCTTCATCATGAATTAGGGACTATGACGCTTAGCTAAACACTAACCATGATCGTTGAGTATTGAAATATTCGAGATCGAACTATTCAAAGTCGAAGTGTTCGATATTAACTCACGACTGAGTCATGGTGAACCTTCACGGTCCACCCAATTCCCAGAGAGTTCCCATAAAGTAGGAAGATATAAAATGTTATCTAAAGAGGGCTAGCGACATGATAACTTAAACTACCGAAATAAATACGTATAATAGTTATATATATTTATTATTCTTTAAAGTGTTGAAGAATTGATATACTAATATCATATAGTAATTTAATATAAATTGCATGACTCAAAATGATAATTTGGATTATCAAACATGTTAGAATGTAATTTTAAAGTAAAATGATGAAAACTAGATTAAATTATTTAATTTAGTGTAAAAAAACCATTTTACCCCTATGTGATACAAATGTGTAGTTTATTGTAAATTACATATTCAATTTGATAATTGTGATTATCAAATATATTAAAATATGATTTTAATATAAAATGGT
>JAVXUL010064033.1:0-10118 GCA_035590515.1 Trichilia minutiflora
ATTCAAGTAGTTTTGATTGATATTTCTTCGTCGTATTGAAATCCTTGTGTTTGTTTTAACATGTTATCATTTATTTCGAAACGTGATTGATAGATTCTCTTAAATGTATTGACATATTTGAGTTTTTCTCAAACGTGCTCGTTCGAGTATCGATACCCTATCTCAAGTATCGACACATTTTCATCCCGAGTATCGACACGATTAAAAGGTGCTAGAAGTTTGCCAAACATATCAATAGCTTTGGAAAAGGTATTGACACCTTTGAGACGAAGATAGGGAAGAAACGTCAAAACGAATCGACACGTTTACCTTTCAAAAGCCCAAAACTACGTCATTTTGCATTAGAGCTTGAATTTGAACCGCCAAAACCCCCTTTCGTCTTCCTTGTTTCTTCATTTTCAAATTTGTAGCTAGTTTTCTCTTTCTAAATACTCTCTGAAAACAATATTTTTTGCACCCAAACCACTCACAAAACTCTCTCAAAATCAAACACCATCTCTCTCAAATCTCCATAATCTATCATTTTCTCACTCTCTCTCAAGAATGCCTCCACGAATAAAGATTCCCAGACCGTCAGATCGTCAAAAATACAAGAATCCTCTTCGATCGTCATTCTTGAAGAACCAAATCCATGGGGCTTAACTTTCGTTGAACAACAGGAATGATTTTTCAACCATTTTGGTACGAGAATAGTGATACCTGGTCAGGTAATAGACTTCGAACTCCTTAATAAAATGCAGTTTCCCTACTTACATTAGCTCACATATTTTGGGTGGTTGCCGTTCTTAACTATTAAAAGGGAGTTTTACTCGGAGTTAGTTAGGTTGTTCTATTCCAACGTAGATATTAAAGACCCGAATGCTGGGAGAAACTTTGTGACTAAATTTCAGACATGGGTTAAAGGTGTTAATTTTTTAGTGGATGAGAATTTTGTTATTGAACATTTTCAATTATTACCCGGGGAAGACCATTACATACCATCTTCTTTTAACCCTCTTGAGACTTGTCGCATCATTTTCAAAAATCCCAAGTTACAGGCTGTTGAAAACAAACCATCCAAACTATAATTAAACGAACGAATTTTACACCTCATTATGGCTCACAATCTAAATGCTCATTCTGAAAAGTTTGCTGAGATGATTGTTAAAGACATATGATGGATGGAGAGAATTATGAGCCATCAGAGATCGAACCTCGCATATTAGATGATAACTAGCATAGTTCGGGGTGTTTCCCAGAAATATAACTTGCACTATAGATTTTCGATCTTTGAGCTGATTCAGATAATAGCCCTAGAAATCTTAGTAGGTGTCGACAGCAAGAAACCTCCACCTTCGAGCATGCTTAGCAAGACCACTCTTAGGAAAATAGGCTACGATCAGTTGGCTCCGGGTGTTTGGATGCCAAAGCAGGTTGGTGGTCCTCCTATTCAAGTAGGCGATGTCGACATACAGGGTGATTAGGGTGTTATCTCTTGAGGTTCTGGTTTGGAGCAGCAGCAGTCTGAGCAGCAACAGCAGGAGCCTCCACTTCCTGTTTCTCCTCCAACACAGCAGCACCAGGCCACACCTGTTCCTCCTTCCTCTTTCATAGGTCCTTCTCAGCCTTCTACCTTAGTGCCTTTAACTCTTCCTGTAGCCACTTTAGAGTATAAAATTGATCGACTCATCGACAGTTTTACCACTCTAGAGTCAACCATTATGACGGCTGTGGAAAAGCTTGACACAAGCATGAACAAGGTTTTTCAAGTCATGCACACGATGGGGAAGATGGTTGAGAAGGTCAAGAATGAGGTGTTTATTCATGATACTTTGACATCAGAGAAGTTGAAGGAAGTTGAGGAGAGATTGGTTGGTGAAATTGCTCAGCTACGACATTCTGTTACAGCTGTTCCAGGCTCTTACCATAACTATCGTCCTCCTTTTGTAGGTCATCAGCCGCCTCCTCACGCACATATTAGACCATTTCATCTTGCGGCACCTCCTACTTGTCCTACATCTTCAGCATCACGTCCTTCTCTTACGGATGCGTGTCCTCATTTCGAGACTGGCTTAACATCTAGATCTACTGATGTTGATTTTGACTAGGATATTTTTCTGATGATTCTTTGTGTTCTTATTATCTTTTGTATGATTATTTTTTTTGATATTTTTTGATGATATTGGTTTATGGATGATATGTTTGTTTTGGTGGCTATTTGCTTGTTTGATTTCGGATGCTTACGTCGTTACCCTTATTATTATCTACAAGCTACTTGTCTTTTATTTCCTACTTGTATCAATTATGCATCTGAAAGAGAAATTAACATTGCTACCCTTCTTTGCTTGTTAACAAAAAGGGGGAGAATGACTTGATATGTATATATTTTGTCATCATCAAAAAAGGGGGAGATTGATAGCTCTAAGATATTTTTGATGATTATATTATGGGGAGATCGTGATGATATATTGAATATTAATTGTTGATAATATATATCATATCATTGTGTTTTTGATGATGCCGAACTTATAACAAAGTTGAATTGCATGAGAATAACGTTTATAAAAGCTTACGAGGATAACATAATTCACTTGCTCTTTGAAAAAGGAAACTTGTGTTTTTCCAGGAAAAATTCAAAGCCAAAGTGTCAAGAAAGCTCATCAGAACTCAAACATATCGATACGTTACTTAAACGTATCGATACATTTAAGCTATAATTTGAAAATTAGAGCCTGAGTTTTGGAACCTTGCTTCAAACGTATCGATACCTTCCTTTTACCAGCAAACGTATCGGAACCCTAGCAAAACTTATCGATACCCTAGAGACGTAGATGTGGTCGTTCACGTGGAAATGAATCGGAACCCTGCTTGAATCGTATCGATACCCTTATTTTACACTTAAATGTATCAGAACCTCTGCATAACGTATTGATACGTTGACGACGAAGACGTGCTTGTTCGCACAAAAAGGTTTCGGTACCATGTTAAATTTCTCAAAGGTTTTTGTACCCTAGACAAAACATATCGATACCCTCAGTGGATCTTCAAACGTATCGATACCCTAAGTCTTGGATCAAGCACCTTCATGATGAACATCATCTTGTTCATGTCAAATTGTTTCAATATGTTGTATAACGTATCGATACCTTCAAGCCCAGAAACTTAAACATATCGATACCCTGAGAAACGTATCAATACCTTCACAAAAATCAAGTCTGTAACGGCTAGTTCAGAGACATTCAATGCCGCTATTAATGAAAGAAAAAAGATCCATTGTGAAGAAAAAATTACAGATATATAAACAACAAATTTTGAAGACAAAATAGTTGTTGCAGAGCATTAAGAAAAAGTTCATCAAAGTAAGAAAACATCCTTCTGCAATATTTTTTTCTCTCTGATTCATTCTCTGTATTTAATTTTCTAGTGAGAGAAATTTGTTCATATTGAATATTCACTCTTTTAAAGAGTTGTTGAAATTAATTCTTGTGAATTAATTGTAGGTTTCTCTTCACCTGTGATAAAAAGAACTATTGTATTGGGTTACTTTTCACCCGTTCAAAAGAAGGTCGATTTTGTGAGGTTGCCCTTCACCCGTGAAAGAAGGAGTTGTCTTGGGTTTTACTTGACCCATAAAACAAGTTGTTAGTGATCCTCGGTGTGAGTAAATTTAATAGAGAAGAGTGGACATAGACGGATTGTCAAACCACTATAAAAATTGGGTGTTGAATTTCTGTGTTTTATTTTCCTCTTCACATTCATTGCACGAGCATTCTTGTTTTTGTTCCTAAAATTTTTAATCTCCAATTCATTCCCCTTTTGGAGTTTACCAACTAGGACTTCAATTATAAAGATTGGTAAAAGAATATATGGCTGTGACGAAAAATCAAAGTGACAATAGCTTGTGTTTATAAAAGGGAGCTGTCATTTTCGAGTGTAGGGGATCTGATCATTGTAGACATCTTAGAAGATCTTGATGAATGAAAGATTTATTTTGCTTCTGATATACTGAGTGTTCATCTTCTTCTGTAGCTTTCTTGTTCTTTTCAATTTTGAGAAGTGTTTTGTTTTGAACTCTTCATGTGCTAGCTGGTGTGTTCTTAGAGTGTTTTTCTGGAATTTGCAGGTTGAAGCTATTAGGTAGTGGTGCTGGTTTCTTGGAGTTGGGATCGGGAATCATCAACATTTGAACTTCCACAAAATGTTATATTCAGTTTGACTGGGAAGGAGACTTGCCTTTAAAGTATCCATAAAGAGCATATTTTTGTTGAATAAAAATGGTTTTGGTTTAAAGATGAATTTAGTATATTTTTGTTGAATAAAAAATGATTTTAGATGAAAGATATGACTTCTTTGTAAGCACATTCTATTTTTAAGCTCTTATTGTTATTACTTGAGTTCATGACTTTCTCATTAATAATCATTTAATGAAATATTTTAACAACTCAGATTAGTTAAATTTGAAGTTAAATTATTTGTTTATGTTTTTGAGTTTGCAAATATTTGAGCTCAGATTCTCTAGTTAATTGGAAACTTACATGTAGATTAACTTGAGAAGTAATTTTGGAACTATTTATGAATTTTAAATTTAAAATGGTTTATGAATTTTAATTGGAGATGATTTCAACTGTTTCAAGCATTTTTACTATTTTAGAATGCTTATGTTTATGTATGATTTAAAATAATTTATGTTTACATATTTTTTATTTAGATTATTTTATTTAAATTATTTATTTATTTAATTGTCTTTATGTTTATAATATTTATATTTATTAAAATGGTATAATTAATAATAGTATTACTATTTTAGGTTAGAAAATATAGATAACTGAGATTTATATAATAGCATTAATTCAGAATTATGGCTTATACTGTAAATTATAGATAATGGTGATTTTAATGATTAGATATGGAATTGAAATAGAATTCATTATACATTTTAGTTCATATTGGCATAAACATAGTTTTGATGAATGTCCGAGAGCCATTAATATTGTTTATGGTTAATAAATTTGTTGGTAATTTTATAGATATGAATATGAGGTCATGGACGCTTGATCCTAATGTTTGCCTAAATAAATGACGTTGTTTATGATTCTGAGTTTATGTCACTTATTGTATAATAGGGAAATAATGATGGTATTCCAGATAATTATTGATTACATAATGATTGTGGTATATATATAGATGTCACTCGAAATTGTATCTTGATATTTATGCGATGATATGACTTAAAGGATCCAAATGGTATGATTGGTTACAGCTGCAGTGTGATAGTTTCGACAAATACAGATAGAGATCGTTTCGATAAATATGCATTAAATATTGGTCTAAATTAATACTTGATATGAGTTAAAGTGACGAGGTTGGGTATGAGTTAGATGTATGGTGATTGTGAGGTATTTCAGTTTCACTGATATGGAATGGTTGAGAATAAGATTTAATTGATTTATATGTTTACTCATTGAGTATGCGATTGTATACTCATTCCCTCATAGTTTAGTTTCAGGTACAGCAAGTTTGGTTGAGAATTTCCTATGGTGATGATTACATAGAGATTTCGAAGACTTATGTATATTTTTACAATCGACTCATAGTTTTATACATTGTGTCCATTGGGATTGTTTAAATTATTTGTATTTTGAATTATTGTCTGATTGTTGTAAGGAATATTTGAAATCACATGTTTCGTATATTTTATAAACTTGTTTTATATCTTCTTATGAAAAATATTTTGAGAAATAAATATTTTAAGAAATAAAATAAATGATCTCGATTTTGAAAATAGGTATCTGAAAAGCCTTACAGGCTCTGAACATATATTCTAGAGTTAAATTGTATGTTGATAATTTATGACAATTGTCATATATGGACCCCAAAGATGGGGGTGTGAGTGTGACACACCACCAAATTCTATTTTAATAGAATAGAAATTAACCCAACAAATATCCAACAAGTCAACAAATTATGTAGTAGAAAAAATTCAAAAACATTATAGAAAAGAGTATAGATTAGAGATGGTAGATAGCGGCTATAGTGGTGGAGATCGGAGATAAAGTGCTATCATTCATTTGTGGATATTTATAGATTGGATTGGATTTACATATTAGATTTGATTGAGCTAAAATTTTAATTTAATTCATATATTATTAATTATATTTAAGACAATCTAATTCAATTCTTAAATATGTCATAATTTAATCTAATCCAAATAATTTGAAGTGGATTAGATTAGATTGATTTGGCAAATTAACTAAATTTAAAAATATAACCTAAAATTTAGATACAAATATGTGAGAAATTTGGATTGGATTTAATTTAGACAAAAAATTTTATGTAATATAATAAACACTTTATTTATTTAATAATAATTAATTTAACTTTCGTCCCTGTACAAATAAATTAGCTATAAATCAGTTGAATTAGTAAGAACCTAGAGAGTTAACTTGATAGAAGTGAGCTTGGATTTCTTCACTGTCTTATTGCCAACGCCTCTATGCAACACAAAGTACAAAGGAAGTAAACGACTTGGAGAGAGCTTGCTTGCCAGAAGTTTAAAACTGTGTTTGGACTTTCCCACCAACAATAGCTTTAAGTCTTGAACTAATTGATCTCTCCGGCTGATTCATTGCCTTGTCACCACCTCTTCTCTACAGCACAAAGTACAAATTAATTGTGTCTTGAAAGGAAGTAAATGGCTTACAAAAAATTCAAGCTTAAAATTTCTACCAAGTTTACTACAAACAGTAATAACTGATAAAATATCACCACTATTCCTTTAATATTTAAGGCCAGATAAAAGATTACAAACATAATATGACCAATTCTTTTAATTGTATTGCCAAAATACGAAGTAAATGATAGCTGAACCATGTTTTGTGTGAAAATAAAGTAACTATCTGAACCAATAAAATGATTAAACATATGGTGAATTGTGTAAAGCTTTAAGAAAATTCTTTAATCTTTAATATTCATAACAAATAAATTAAATAACTAATAAAATAAAAACACTCAAAATCAATTTTGCATGATAATATAATTAAGTATATAATTTATTATCTAAATTAATCATATATAATACTTTAATTTATAAATATAATTGTAATATATTTTAAATATAAATTCTAAAAAATATTTGCATATAAAAAGTCATTTGACCTCGTGATTAAAGGGCTGGCTGAAGATTATTGGATATTGGGATTGAATTTTAGTGCACATAAAATGTATAAATTTTTTTTTTTATTTGAAACTTAATGGACTGACATGTCGTTCATATGCAAGAACAGATGACTTGTCATTCTTCTGGATCATCTTCGATCTTTAATTAAGTTGACTTAATTTGGTTGTGATCCATCACATATCCGACTCAAAAATTTGATTGTTTCTTCATTTTTTTTGTCACTATTTTCAATATTTCAAAAACTAAAATTCTTAAAAAATCATTTTAAAGATGATTTTTAATATAATATAATATTATCATACTTCAAAAAATTGAAAATGATGAAAAGTAAATTCCCGTACAAAACAAATATTTCTCATAACTCATAAAATTCAATACAAAGATAATTATTGGCTCTAATATCAAATGGTAGATGTTAATATATATGCTCTAATCATACTTTATTATCTAACATTAATAGAACAAAATTACAGAACTTTTAAATATATCTCTCATTATTAATATTTACTATTGATTTAAAGTTGATAGAAAATTTTTTTTAACTCTTTTAATTTTTACTTGAAGGTATTTTATTAAAAAAACGAGTTCAGAAATTATTTATTATATTTCTTTATTTTTTATATAGGTTTTTTTGTATAAAAAACCAAATAGAGGTTATTAAATATTAATCATCGAAGACTTTCATTTTTTAATGGTAATTTTTTTTATAATTATAACAAAAATTAGAAGATTTTTTTTAAGATTAGAAAGTTATGAGTCACTCTATCATAGGTTAGTTATGAGTCATTCTATCAGAAGTTACTGCCACAAAAATGGTTACCTCCTGTAACAATTCCTAAACAGTAATGACTGATATCACATAAGGTGAAAGGAAGTGTCTTTCTCCGTAGAGAATGATGTCAAGCTCTCTACGCTTTGAAAGTTCTCTCCTTTTTAAAATAATCCATTGTGGCATGACGATTAGCAAGCTAATTCGTTCCTAGTACAGCATCAACTCACGGATATTTAAAAAGAATTAAATCTTTTTTCATATCATTACCATTCACTCTAATAATGCATTCTCAGACACATTCTCAACCAATGACGAATTCCCAAGTAAAGTGGCTAAAATGGTGCTATAAATAATCTCAATACAGTCATATGCATCATAACATGTACGTACACATAACAAACTTGTGCACATACGGAAAAAATTGTGACAAAAAAGTAAAGCATACATGTGTAACAAAATATGCACACGTCATTCATGTGATACATTAGAAAATCTTAATATGCCCAGTGGCCTCTTATTATCACCCAAGTATTATATTATAAGTACATATGTGCACTCTTCGAAGGACATAATACCTTGATATAATACTCTAATTTTTTTTTTTATATGTAAAAACTTTTAATTTATTTATTCAAATATAGACACTAGTTAAAATGGTTTGTCATTGTTTATCGAAAAGACAGTTCAGATAAAATTTACGGTCTGATCTTTTAAGTTATTTAATAAAAAAAATATTAATGATAGGAATCGAATCTAAAACACAAAGCCCGCACAAATTATCCCTATCTATCATCAGACCACTCCTCGAAAAATTGCCCAAAACTTATATGTGTGCTTGAACGGATTCTAAAGACCTTAATCACATAGCTGAAGGGAACGGATACTTTATAGTGATTCCATCACATTAATTCAATTTTATACAAATATTAAATATCACACAGATAATTAATAACACTTCTCATGTGGCTTACTGCTTCAATTAATTCACACACTAATCAGATAATGTTATTATTAAAAAATATTTATGCATAGAAATAATCATAATCAACATGTAATTAGTTTATATATAAATAACATTTTATTTATTAAAAATAAATATAATAGTACATTTGATTGGATAGAATAAAATATTAAAAACTAGTAACAAAAATAAAAATAAATAAATAATCTTGTTTAATATAGGTTATAAAATAGAAATGCTCATTCCTTAAGGAATGACTATTTTATCAAATGACAGAATTTTTATTTCCTCACAAAAGTTATAGAATGTGTCTGTTCCATCATTTATAGATTAGATTTATGAGACAATCTATTTATTAACCAAAATTACAGTTAGTAATCATATTGAAGTCATAATCTTTATTAAAACACAGTCTAACCTTGTTTTAAAAAAAAAACTGAAAATAAAGTCTCTTATAAGAGAAAGTACAAAAACTAAATTTCTAAATAAACGGATAACTGATATCTAACTTCAATATAACTATTCTTATAAGATGAACTCTAATCCTTGCTTTCTTTTTAATTCTTTCTCATTTGACTTCCTCAATTTTTTAGTCTCTCATTTTTGCCATCCTTTACTGTATCCTTTTTCATTCTAGAATTTTAGGTTTCAACAAGGTAAATCTATACATGTTCAGATGCGATCACAAATATGACTTCTTAGGGTTCTTCAGGTTTTCTTCCTCAAAAGCTAGAATGATCTTGTTTGCTTTAAACAGTTGATCTGTATATACAGTCTTCGAATACTTTAGTGTTCACGTGAGTCGAAGTGGTCTTGGACCTTGGAGCTTGAATTTGTCTAACAGTACTTATTTCCTTTTTATTTAAGTCAGGAACAATGAAGCTATTTTTTCTCCTATGTGTTGGCCTATCGATGATGTCTATAACAGGTGTTTTCTTTTTTTATTACTCGTGCACTTTCAAATATCTTTGACTCCTGAGTGCTTAAATCCAAATTTTGACACTATAGATCAATTCGACATGCTGAAAAATCTTAGGCTACCATGTTTGACTTTGATTGAAGCTGTTTCGAATCTTAAATCGGACTTGAGAACATCGACTGATTCAATCAAACCAAGAATAGATCAAGCTGGGGTCCGGTTTGGTTAGTCCATGATGCAACTCAAGGCAATGGAGACTTAAAGATGCCAATGGGTCCAATTACAAGGTCACGCTCCAACAAGTTCAAGG
>JAVXUL010064044.1:0-10117 GCA_035590515.1 Trichilia minutiflora
TGAAGGTTTCTAAAAATAACATTTAAGGATAAATTTACAAAAATCAATAAATTCGTCCATGCTGTTAACCCTAGTCAGTTCTATTAATGAATTCGACAGCATTTCTGTCATTAACCCCGACTTTTTGGCTCTTTGAATCATCTTAAACCAAGAAATCATCTTCAGAATCATTTACCCAAACCAAACAATAATTAAATTCCAAACAGAACTTTAGAACATCAAAATCTATAAAATTTCAACACCAAAACTGGCAAAACAAAGTATAAATTACTTGTCACTGTCCGACCCCCATTTGCCCATCGAAGACCTCTCATCGACTCAAAATAAGCTTGAAAACCCTGACATCCATCTGCGTCAAATACTACCAGAAGTACCATCAAAACCACCAAAATCAAAATCAGAGTTTTGTTGAATTAATTGTGTTCAGAGTTTTGTGTCGGGAGTCGTATTGTGAGTTTTATAAAGGTTTAGCTTTTCTAAATAATCGAAATGCCCTCAAATTCACTAATGGAAATTGATTGGAGTAAATAGGTACATGCCTCTCTCTCAGAGAGGGAGAAAGGCTCTTTTAACTTAAAATTTAAATTTAAATTTATATTAAAATGAGAGTGAAACTAGTAATATTCTTCTAACTTAAATTTTTAATTTAAATTTATACTAAAATTTTCAATCAGTAAATTTATATAATTTAATTGTTGAGATTCAAAATTAAAAAAATCATAGTTAATATTAATAACTCAACAATTATATTTATCATCTTAAATTATTTAAATTAGTGAATAAAACTTTTTATTTAAAATTAGTTAAAAAATTAAATCAAAGAATACACACAGGCAAATATTGATTGGCACTTTAAATACTGGCCTCCTTAAAACTTTGAGAAGTCTTGAAAACTCACAAGCACATGTTATCTAATATTTATGCAAATAAATTTGTTGACATATTAATTAACTTATAATATTAAAAATAGTTTTGATGATACAAATAATCTCTACATAAACTATTGAATAAAAATTAATTAATATGCTATTGTTGTATGATTAATACAAACTACATATTATTTATTATATACATTTTTTGTATAATGTCAGTTAAAATATTGTCATAATTTTGTTCGTAAAGGCTTTGCAATGACATCATGGTACCATGTGGACGGACTTGGGATTAACCGACAACCACATTCTTTATATCATTGGAAAGTTGGTTGCAGTTGCTCCATCGGAAATAATAATCAAAGTACATACAAATTGCAATTCCACCACAACCGAAGTAATTGA
The DNA here is from genome assembly GCA_035590515.1 of Trichilia minutiflora. Taxonomy (NCBI): domain Eukaryota; kingdom Viridiplantae; phylum Streptophyta; class Magnoliopsida; order Sapindales; family Meliaceae; genus Trichilia; species Trichilia minutiflora. The sequence continues at coordinate 1,278 of JAVXUL010064044.1, forward strand.
ACTGGACGATTAGATTGGATGGACGATAAGTAGTCGAGATTTCCAAAAATAAATTTTTGTGGATTATTAACAGACATTAAAGTTTTAATACGTTTTCCAGAATTAAAATTGGATTTGATGTATAATAATAATATTTGCTTAGAATTAAATTATGCTTGTTATTGTTATTTGGTTTAAAGTCATAATAGTACAACTGAATAACAAAAGAAAAATGGAGTGAAACTGTGTGCAGTGTGTAAGCAATATTAATTTTTGTACAGTCTTCGTTGATATAAAATAAAATGGAGATTTGCTTTTTCATGTAATATGTAAAAATAAGTTTGTACGACTTTTAGATTTTTCGATATGAAAATATAAGTGCTGTGATAAATAATATAATATTAAATAAGTAAATTACCTAAACAGAAACTTAAATGACCTACCGAAAATGACAATAATCAAATAAAAAAATAGTAAAAGCGGTCTAAATTAAATTATTATTATTCTGTTCTACATCATATATATTTTCCACATGAAAAAAATTTTAAAATGTAAAAATAAATCTTTAGCTATTTTATTTTGATCAATTAAGACTGTACAGCAATTAATATTGCCTACACACTGTGCACAGATCTATTGGGCTTTCGCCTGCACAACCTTCTTCTTACTTCGATCGAGTGTTCCACTCTATTTTCTTTTATTATTCAGTTGTGCTAATATGGCTTCAACCGAATAACAATAACAAGCATAATTTAATTTTGTAAATATTATTATACATTTTCACTGTTTATTTTCTTAAAAAGTTTTGATCATACTTTTGTACAATTAATGCGGTTATTTATCATATTTTTGCACAATTAATGTGTGAAGATGATTCAAGTTATATATAAAACATAAAGAGTTCACTAAACGTATTGTAGAAGTTGATTAACGGAGTTGCAAGGATTAGTGGCACAGATCATGAAGGCATTCAATCGAATAGAATAAAAACAAGTTCAGTCAAACGGGTCTTAAGGATCGATTAAGCAAATTGATGAACAAAACATAGCAGCTTCCAATAAGCAATGATATTGGTAGATGACTACACTAGATTCACTTGGGTGTACTTTTGAAAAGAGAAAATGAAACACTTTCCAAATTCATTGAATTCAACAATGTTGTAAAGAAGGAATTTGGGTAGAAAATAAAGTGCTTGAGGAGCAACAATGGCAGTGAATTCTTGTCAGCTGATTTCTTTCATTATTATGAGAAAAATGGCATTCAACGACAAATGACATGTCCTAACACCCCCAGCAAAATGGGGTTGCAGAAAGGAAGTTGACACATCTTACTTCAACAAGTCTTTCTTGAATACATGACAAAAACCTTCCTGAAGAGCTTTGGGCAAAAGCATTTCAGTGTGCATGCCATGTGATATAAATCGTTTACTTCCATGGTCAGGTAAAGAAAAAGCCCGTTTTGAATTGTTGTTTGATATAAAGCCTAATGTTAGTTACTTTCGGGTGTTTGGTTCTATTAGCTATGTTCATGTTCCTAAAGCTAGCTAATCGAACCAAAATTGACCCAAAAGAAAAGAAATGTGTTTTGTTGGCTATGATTCATGCAGAAAAGGCTGGAAATGTATGAATCCATAAACAAAGAAGTTTGTTACGTCTAGAGATGTTGTATTTGATGAGGTGTCATCTTGGTATACAACTCAGAAATCAGTTGTAAAGAGGGTTATAGTTGATGATAATCAAGAAGATTCGCTGCTGTTTCCTGAAACCAATGCACAAAGAAGTAATGAATCTTCATTTATAAGGATAAATCCTTCCAGCTCTGAAAATGGCGAGCAGATAATTAGAAGATCATCAAGGCAAAAGAAGTAACCAGATTATCTAAACGATTATGAAGTGCAATTAAATCACTGCACCATGACCTCCTGCTTCTTTGTTAGAGCATTAAATAAAGAAGAACCTACATTTTATCAAGATGCTAAGGGTTGTCAACAATGGGAAATAGCAATGCAAGAAGAGATTGAAGCCTTAAAGAAAAATGACACGCGGGAGCTTGTTCCAAAGCCAGAAAATTGTAGACCAATCACTTGCAAATGGGTCTACCAACTGAAAAAGAAGTCCGACGGCACAATCGATAGATGCACAGCCCGTCTTGTAGCTCGTAGTTTTTCTCAAAGCTATGAACAGGACTATGAAGAAACTTTCAGTCCAATGGCAAAAATGGTAACCGTAAGATCAATTTTTTCACTTGTTGCTTTTAAAAGGTGGAAGCTATGGTAACTCGATGTAAAGAATGCATTTTTTTACGGTGAGATGGATCATGAAGTTCTAATGTAGTAGCCTCAAGGATTCATCTCTAAGCAATTTCCTAATCACCTGTGCCATTTGAAAAAGGCGTTGTATGGTCTCAAACAAGCAATACGTGCTTGGTATGGTAAAGTTGCCCAGTATTTCATTTTTTGTGGATTTAAAGTCTCTGATTCAGATTCTAGTTTATTTGTAAAATTAGAATCGAAAATACATTTACTGGTCTTGTTATATGTGGATGACATGATCATTATTGAAAGTGATGAAGTTAAGATTTCTCGCTTAAGAAATGATTTGTCAATCCGATTTGAAATGAAAACTCTGATTGGATGTTTTCTTGGCATAGAAGTAAAGAAAACAAATCAGGGGTACTTTATATCACAAAGAAGATATACAAATAATTTGTTGTAGCATTTTGGCGTGAGGGAGTCAAAAGAGAAAGCAACTCCTATGGAGCTGAATCTCAAGATGAATAAAGATGAAGGGAACTTGTTAAAGGATGTTAGATCATTTCGACAACTTGTTGGTAGTTCAATTTATTTAACTATCACAAGACCAGAAATTGCATATGTTGTTGGTGTTATTTCTCAATTTATGCAAAATCCAAGAACTCCTCATTTAGATGCTGCAAAACGGATTTTACACTATATAAAGGGTTCTACTAGTTATGGTCTCTTGTACAAGAAAGGGAATGATTTTTTGTTATAAGGATTTACTGATGCAGATTGGGTAGGAGATACGGTTGATCGCCGTTCAACTTCGGGATATTGTTTCACTATTAGCTCTGCTACTGTTTCTTGGTGTAGTAAGAAGCAATTTGCTGTTGCTTTATCTAGCACTGAAGCAGAATATATAGCAGTAACTATGGCAACTCAAGAATGCATTTGGTTGAAGTGTTTGATAAGAGATATTTTTGGCAAGGTGGATTATGCTGTGCAGTTTCAATGTGACAATGAGAGTGCCATTAAACTTGCTTCTAATCCAGTTTTTCATGGGCGAACAAAACACATTGAAGTTCGTCGTCATTTTTTTCAAGAGAAAGTATTGAATCAAGAAATTGAGTTGAAGGGGGTCCATACCAGTGAGCAAGTTGCAGATATATTCACTAAGACTTTATCCAAGCCTGACTTTGAAAAGTTTAGAGCTGCTTTTGGAGTCATTGTCAACAAGCATGAACTAAGGGGGAGTATCACAAATTAGTGCATCTTATTGTCTTTGTTTATTTACCTTTGCTGTAATGTGTAGTTGATTACTAAGTCAACTTTTCTGTTCCTATTCTCTTGGGATTGTTTGGGTCAGTAGTTAGGAGTCAATAACAGAGTGTTTTACTCTGATTTAGTGGGATTTCTTGTAAGTATTTTTAGGAAATTAGTTATGTCTTTAATCTATAAATTCAAATATCTGTTGTAATCTCATTTCACACTTTCAATAATATCTCAGTTTATTTTCCAGATTTTAGCCTCTTCTTATTGCTCCATTAAGAATTTTCTGTTTATTGTTTTTGTTTTAGGGAGGGGTTGGACACATTTTGGGGGTAAACATCAATAAGACGAAAATCAACTACAAATATGAGGGGACTTAACCGATCTTATCCATAAAATGGAAATAAGAAATCATAATCTTGCCCTTTTCAAAATGGATGATTGAGTATAAGTAAGGATTTCAGGATCTTGCTCAAATTTCTCCATTTCTTCCTTGGGCAATCCAATTAATACTTCAACTCCTTTCCCATCGCTGACCGACCAAATACATGCAACATGTTGATTCTGGCAATAAACAAAGGATAACCATAAGGGTTTTCCCCAACCAAAATCAGCTTCATAGTATGGAAATTTAGAAACATCAGAAATATGAAATATCACACTGTTTGCGAGTCCTTCAATAAAACCACCTCCAGGAATATTTCTCTTATATTGATCAATGGCGTTGGCTATACATTCATGAACTTTTGCTGCTAAAATATTATAGTCAAGCTTTTGATTGATTGGAAATTTTGCGATTGCCGTTGATACCAAATTCCCAAGACTTCGCAGTGGTAATGGCGGATTCACTTTATCTCGTAGATTGATAGAAAGTACAACTGCAAATTGTTGCGTTGCATTAAATTCAGGGTTTTTCTTATTTGCAACATTCTTAATCAGCGTACGTAAAATAAGTGCGGATATGGCCTCAAAACGTGTTGGTCCATTGCCAATTTTCACTTTCAGAGCATCTATCTTTCTACTATCAAATGTAAAAGATTTTGCTGACATGTCAATTGGCATATAATGATTTTGTTCGTAAAGACTTTGCAGTGTCGCCATGGCTTCATGTGGAGTATGGATGTGGGAGTGATCGATTACCACATTCTTTAAAGCATTGGCACTACGTGCAATTTCAGACCAACTTTTAGGAAAGTACGACGCTGTTGTTCCATCGACAATATAATGATTAAAGCAAATAGAGATTGCAATCCCACCACAACTAAAGTAATTGACCTGCACAATTAGGTTGTATGGACCATATGTAGTCGGGATTTCTTGCAAATTACCTTTTAATGGCTGTAGTTGTTTCAGGACATCGTTGTCTTTTTTTTCAAGAATCTCAGTTATCTTACCAGCAGCTACTTGAGTTTCGATAAAAAGGACACCATGATCGTTGCAGTCAATCGAATATTTATCTTTCATTTGTCCAGCAAGAGGGTAATAATAGGTTAACGTTTTGGATAGAGAGTTTTTAAGATGATTTGAAACTTTGATAGGGTTTTCTCCTTTTGCTGAGTAGAAGAAAACCACAGGGAAATAAGCATTAGGAAATTCAGTTGAAATGAAAAGTTTGTGGGTTCTTAGGTGATCTGGGGTTGGAGAAGATGGTTTGATAATTTCTAGAGAAATAATTTTGATTTCCATTTCTATTTTCTTGGAACAGAAGAGCGACGAAGTTGGATGTTTATTCAAGGAAAAGTGGATTGGATTACATGTATATAAATAGATAGATAGATAGATGTAGATATATAGGATTAGGAAAAATGAAACGTGTGTAGTGTGTAGACAATACTAATTGTTGTATAGTCTTAGTTGATACACAATAAAATATATATTTATTTTTACATGTAATACGTACAATTTTTAAATTATTTTATGTGGAAAATATACATTTCTAAAATCATGACATAATTACTTTTAATTTTCAATTCTTTTTATATACAATTGTCATAATATAGTTTGAAATGAGTAAAAATACAGTTTATTTTTAATTTAAAATTTTTTCCATTTCTGTCATCATTGATAAAAGAAATTAAGGTTTTAGATATTATGTGCATAACCATCTATATATGCATATTGATCTTTTATATGAAGATCTTAATATATGTATTTGAAATGAGTAAAAATTTCTCAATTGATCAATAAACCCTATCAAGAGCAAGTGCTTGTGTGCGTGCATGCGTACTAATAAATATCTAAAAAAATTAAATTATATATGTTTGTTATTCCATTCGGTTAAAGTCATATCAGTTCAACAGAATAAGAAAAGAAAAATGTAGTAAAATGTGTGAAATTTGCAGCCAATATTAATTGTTGTATAGTCTTAATTGATACAAAATAGAATATAGATCTATTTTTACATAATATTCACAATTCTTAAATATTTCCTGTGAAAAATATGCATTACATACATACATAAATAATCGTTAATCAAAGAAATTGGCAATCGAGGAGTAAGAGCAAGCCATCCTTGTACGAATAAAGTGCTCGGTAATTTTTTTAAAGAAAAAAGAGATAATTTGAAAAATAATATTACAATATATTTATATACAATATTTAGGTTGAAGTTTCAAATTAAGTCAGCCGTGCTTCAAGCCCAGCAGCGGAAGTATATAAACTCTAGTAGTAAACACACACACACACGTAATCATTAATAAAAGAAATTGGGAGAGAGTTCTCGACATTATTTGAATCTTTGTTGGGTAGAAGAAAACGATGGGATAATATAAAAATAAGGATTAGGAATATGATTTGGAAGGAAAAGCTTGTGGGTTGAAGAAGATGGTTTGATAATTTCTGTAGAATAGAATTTGAATTTCTATTTCTATTTTCTTAGAGGAATAGTAGGAGTTGATGCAAGCGAAAGAGGATTTGATGATTACAAATATATATAGGAATAGAAGAAGTAACGTTGTAAGTTGATACAGGAGAAACACTTTGTACACTCTGTTTGTGAAATATTTTTTGTGTTTTTTAAATTAAACTTGTTTCAGAAAATGAAAATAACATGTTTGAGGGGAAAAAATAATGAAAATGTGTATAATAATATTACTTATAAAATTAAATTATGCTTATTATTATTTGGTTAAAGTTTTGTTTTTAATAGCCCCTCAACAGGGAATTTAGTTGTATTAAGCTATAGTCATACTAGTACAACTTAATAACAAAAGAAAAATGGAGTGAAATGTGGGTTGTCTAGCCAATATTAATTGTTGTACAGTCTTAATTGATACAATATTAAAAAATGGATAAAATATATTTTATTTTACTTCATTTGGACTAATTTGAATAATAATGAAATTTAATTTTTTAGTTAAAAAATTATAAAGTTAAATTGATTGTTGTTGAAAGTTTTACACATGCACTTAAGTTTAATGTATTTTTGCAACTATCTCAATCACATCAATATGAATATGTGGAAACCCAGTGATTACTTAGTTATATATTATAACACTAGTCACAAAATGTATTAATAAAATATTAATCCTCTCTTTAACTATATAAATAAATAAACCCTACAGTCTCTTTGATAATTCTTCTCAAGATTTACCACTTAATTTATATGATAAATAAAAAAGTTATCAAATAAAATTTATAATTTGCTGAATTGTTGTATGTTATATCAACATAGGTTGAAGAAATTTGATCAGGATAATTTTTATGAATTCATGTAGTTGATCGTAATAATAAAATCTAAAAAGAATTTTTAGATATTGAACCTATAGGAATAACAAACTAATTATACAAAAATTTGAATAAGGAAAATAAGCATGTAATTGCAATAGAATTACTTTAAAAATGATAAATTAAACTATCAATAATACTACTTTGAATTAAAGACAAGAGATGTGAGTGCCAAGGTTTCTAGGGTTCGTCTGCTAAGAATTACCAATATGAATTTATGAATGATTATAGTTTTGAATGCTCATTGACCAAATTATCATATTGATTTTTTATCAAAATATCAATGTTATACTTAATCAATAGTGATTACCCATCAATCTCTCACTTATTAATTAAACCAACTAAGATTAGGATTCATCTTATGGAATATCATAAATAAGCAAAATATATTTCTATATTTATTTTCTTAATACCTAGTATATATTTCTTCTTTCGGTACTTCGTATAAGCCCTAAGATTATCGTTATTGTCACATCCCAGGTCATGAACCCCACATGTGACAACCATAACAAGTTTTTAACCTCCAAATACATATTGAAAGCCTATAAGACTTCTATGATACCTATTTACAAAATAAATATTCAAAACACTCCCAAATTTTTATTTTCTAAACAACCCAAAACTTTTTTAAATTCGGTTTCAACCTCACTCATTTCAAAACATTCCAAATCATCTCATATTCTATTGTTAAATACATATAAAATAATATATGTCCCATGTAGATAACGATTACATAATATATAAAATTTTAAAATAATTTCCAAAAACAAAGAAAACACTAATCATATTTAACTATATTGAAAAAGGTAAGGATATTGATGTCGTATTGATAACTTAATTTTGTCAAGTTATTTCGGTTCTAAATTATGCTATGTTCCGTGTAAATTCTGGTATATTTTTATGTTTTTTGTGAGTTTATTTGTGTGTAGGTTGCAAGAGGTCAATTTGTGAAGAAAGTATGAAGTGAGGAGTTTAAAATGCATGGAGCCAGTTTTTCCGCTGTAGTGAAGTCTGGAAGCTTCAGTCCAGGATGCAGCGAGATTTTCCTCGATGCAGTGAAGATCAATTCGATGCAGCGAGTGGGTCCGTGATCCAGAGAGAGCAAGACTCTAGCTTCTGCCAAATCGCCATTTAGTTCTTGATGTAGCGAGCCAAGTCTCACTGCATCAGCACGAGTGCTCGCTGCAGCAAGCCAAAACCCGATGCAGCGAGACGAAGCAGGAACTTTCTGTTTAAGTTGAACTTTGATTTTTTTTTATTATAAATAGAGTTCCTAGGGCTTCGAACTAGAGGAGGACAGCCGTCAATACTCTTAAAAGATAGAGAAACATAAGATGTGACAGAGAATTCAAGAAAAAGAGAAGGAATCCAAGAGAAAAAAGAGAAGAAACTCAGTTTTCATAGAAGAACTTTCTAACTGTGTTACTGTGTTCTCTCTTTAACAAACTTTTCAATGATCAGATTTGTCTTTATTCTTGAATATTTGCTATACGCAATGAGTGGCTAATTCCTTTATGCTTAGGGGATCAATGAAGCTCTTGTGATTTACATTGGGATATTTATTTTGGTTTAATGAAATCTTATTCATAATTTACTTGTGTTACTTGTGCTTAAAGCTTTCTGTTTAACT
>JAVXUL010064055.1:0-10117 GCA_035590515.1 Trichilia minutiflora
ATTAATTCAACATAAAAATCAATTTAATCAAAAATTAATTCAACATTTGTATCATCAAAAATACATTAAAGACATCAAAAAGTTTAGAAGTTTTGAAACAACAATTATTTTGTCTCTAATGACTAATTTTTAGCCCTGGGTATAAAAATGAGTATTTTCTCATTTTTGTTAAAAATCAAGCACAAATTCTTTCAAAACTTATAAATTACAAAAATTATAAATAAAAAATGCCTAACACTTAATTTGTATCATTCTATCTTTTAAGAGAAAATTCTGGGTTGTAATTTGTTCTTATTTATTTTCTATCAAAAGAAAAGTTAAAGAAGTGAGTTTTTCACTTAGTTTATGTGAGTTTCAGTGATTTGAGAGAGAAATTACTTGCAAAAGTTCAGAGAGGAGCCAAAAATCTCCTTAGTGTAATTTGAAGCTTTGGGTTTGCCATGCTTGAGTTTAGTGAAAATCTTTAAGTGGAGTTTAAAGGAATGGAAGTAGGCTAAGGTATGTTGGATTATTATAAAATACTTATGTTCGATTTCTTCTCTGTTTTTCTCTCTAATTTACTTGCTTATTTATTATTGAGTTTTATTGTGGTGGTTAGAAAATTGATTTACTAACTATAAATTTTTAGAAACCTAATTCACTCCTCTTGAGTTTATAAATATTTTTCTTGTAATTAGAAAACTCCACATCTGTTGCATCACAACAGTTATAGTACCTACAAAAAATTCAATTCCTAGAATTAGATTAAAGTTCTCGAGTGGAAGGGTGGAAAACTTTATATTTTCTTCCGAATTCCCAATCCGCAACAAGCTTATAGTTGTCCTTACATAGTCACATTTGAAGAGTTCATAACCCTCACTGTGCATAGCTATTTTTCAACTTTCAATCCTAATCACTACACCTTTTGCTCAACGATGAAGTTATTTTTGGCGCTTGTGTCAAGCATTGCTTGTATCTCTTGCCTATTGACATATGTCTTTACTTAGATAAAGCCCTGATATAACTCATCAGTCTGCAACGTGTTACTTCATTATTGTCTCTATGGGTTCAATTTAGCACGCTTGTCTCTATCTCTGGTGCTTCCTCCTCGACTGCCAAAATGTTGAGCTTGCTCCATTTTGTGCAATACTTTGCACGATACAGTCTATCACAAATAAAACACCCATGCTCTTTTTTTGCTCTGGCAACTTAGGTCGACTAGCTTCTCTTTCATCCATTCAGTTATCTCCTTTAAAGCTTCTAATCTTCTACTTCTTCCCATCATAGACTTTGCATGCTCCGATTGGGGCCTGAGCTTATAGTCTATTAGCCCATCTACAATTGTCATCTCTGCAGACATGTCTCTTACCCCTTGCTTACGTAGTTCTATTTGTACCCAACTTTACATATCAGAAATAAAATTGAAGAGCTTATCCTCCTCTGACATATTCTTGATGTCAAGCATGAATAAGTTAAACTCCTTCACATACTCGCATACAGTCTCAATGTGTTTGAGTTTCTTCAGGTTTTCACTAGCAAGCCACACTGCATTGCTAGGCAAGAATTACGTCTTCAAATCCTTCATAAGCGTCTCTTATGTCTTGATAGTTTGAGCGCATGTTCAGGCAACTTTGCTAGCCACCATAACTTTACATCGCCCTATAATTATATGCTAATTATGTTAACTAATCATATAAGGGAATAGTTTCCGTAGAACCTGATTCCCTGTTTCGTTTTTCGCTTCTAAAATATGAGTTTCCTTGAAGTGTTTTTCCATGTCCTAAAGGAAGTTCTCTAACTCCTTTGTGTTACGTGAGCCATTAAACCCTTTTAGTTCTGGCACCTTGACTTTGAAAGATCTCGAATCTAAAGTCTGAGGAGTATTGATTAAAGCCCGTTTAAGCAACATTACTTCCTTCTCTATCCTCCCCATTTATTCTCTCAAAGATATAAATATCTTCTCTGTAGTTTGCATCCACTCGCACTCTTTGTCAAGAATGTTAAAGAGTCTCCTCAATCATACACCTCGCGATTGTAGTCATAACTTGAGCAGACAAGAGAGTTGCTTGGGGTGAGATGGCCTCAACTACATTTTCCAAGCGTTCTATTCGATCCCTGAGTCAATCACCTTACATCGTGTCGGCCACTAATGAAAAAGGTAGAAGATAAGAGTTCGAGCTCAACCGAGGTTTGCATGCAAGTTCTCCCAAAACTACGCTCTGATACCTTGTCACAAAGTTCTGTTGTTAATTAGAAGTAGCCCTATGATGTGCCAAATCCTGTTTGACTAATAGCCTAACTTTCATTTTAAAAGGTTTTACATGCACAAAAATTTGAACACCACATAAGCACAATAGTAAACTCAAGGTAATAGTGATAGAAACATAAGGCATATAATGTTTACGAAGGTCCCAACCTTTAATCTTTTATCACTCATAAAAGAATTACAAAGCCTTAGGTTTAAGACACCCTCTTGACTCTTAACCTTTTATAAGTTTATTCACTCCCTCTTGGTGAAGGACTAGAGCTCTCACTCTAGATCTCTGGAGTTGGCTCACAAGTCTATAAAAGGGTTCCTATTTAAAATGAATCCAACACCTCTCATTTTTTAAGGTCATAATGCAAACTTGCTCAAGTACGCTTACATATTGCACTAGATCTTCTAAACACTTTCTAACATAGCCTCGTGTTTATTTTAGCCTCAATGTTATTCTTACCAGCACTTAAATTTCCACTTACGTGCTCTACACAAGTTTCTTCCAAGTGTTATATAACAAATCTGTTTTCCTACGGTTGCTTGCAGTAGTTGGCAAACTGTCTCCTCTAACTCATCTCCACCTTGTTACCCAAATCTCTCTAAATTAGGTCTAACTCGATGCTAGAGTTATCTTATACTAATTTGAGTTATTGCCAGTTATTAAGTATATTTAGTACTACATGATAAGTTATAGATAATTTTATCTCATGTTTAATTTGTCTTATATTAGAATAGTCATATTATATACTTAATGCTTATAAATAAGTCTTTATATTCATGCATAAATCATCTCAATAAATATAACAATTCTCTTTTATCAATTATTTCTACATGCTATCAAAGTCAAATTTGTTATTCTAAGTGTCTTTAATCGGTTTACCTTTTGGTGCATACATCACTAAGGAGCATGCACCACCAAAATTTGTTATCAAAATACTATTTTGTGGATTTCACTTGCATTCACTATACCAATGCATCTTCTTTACACACCAACTTCTTCAATATTGGTTGTTGACACTACTACTGCTTGGTGTAGTTGCCTTTTGTTGATTTTTTACAATTTTATTGTTATGTTGTGGTTGCCTTCATGCAAGAACTTTTTCGATATTAGTTGTCGACAATGCTACTTTTGTGTTGTGTCTGCCTTCTGCAAATTTTTTATAGTTTTTTTGTTATGATGTCGTTGCCTTCATGTGCCAACTTTTTCAATATTGGTTGTTAACATATTTATTGTTGTATTGTAATTTTGCCTTTTGCAGATTTTTTATAGTTTTGTTGTTGTGTTATGGGTGCCTTCATGCTCCAACTTCTTCAATATTGGTTGTCAGTACTGCTACTATTGTATTGTGGTTGTCTTTTATAGATTGTTTTTGTAGTTTTGTTGTTGTGTTGTGGTTATCTTCATGCATCAACTTCTTCAATGTTGGTTGTCGACACTGCTACTACTATGTTATGGTTGCCTTCTGCAAATTTTTTACACTTTAGTTGTTGTGTTGTGGTTGCCATCATGCACCAACTTTTAATGTTATTTGTCAACATTGCTACTACTGTTTTATGGTTGCCTTCATGCACCAACTTTTAAAGTTTTATTACTGTGTTGTGATTGCCTTCGTGCACCAACTTCTTCAATATTGGTTGTCCCTAATAACCTTTCATTAGATATGACAGATTTCTTTTTGAATAGCGTTGAGCACCATTAACTTCAATCTATTTAAAGTTACTAGATTTCTTTGCTCTACCAGCATGCTAAATCCAATTTATTCAAATTATTGGATTTCTTTTCTGGCCAAACGTAACCACCTTGAAAATAATGACTTTACAGAATATCTGATCAGTTTTATTATTTAGTTTTCAAATTTAAGCTAATAAATTTTTTACAACCTTGAGTTTGAAAAGGGATGTTAGGTTATCTTATCCTAGCCAGAGTTATAGTTAATTGTTAAGCATATTTAATATTACATGATAAGTTAGAGATAATTTTATCTTATATTTAGTTCATATTATTAGAGTAGTGATCTTATATACTTAATTTTTATAAATAGGTCTTATATTTATGTATAAATGATTTCAATAAATACAATAACTCATCTTTGATCAATTATTTCTATACTTCATGATGGCCAATAGCTAAGGTTATTATAAATACAGTCATAATATTGAAAATAACCCGTTACTTTATTTTCTTGCACTACTATATCATAGAAATTCTCAGCAATATTTTCTCAAACTTTAAAATAAAAGGATGCAATCCTAGCATATGTACAAACATAACACATGCACACAAATAAGTTAAATAACATCTAAGAATCCATAAAATCAATAATAGAATAAAAGATTAGAAAGTAGAAGACATGCTCAAAAGCATCCTTTCATTAAAAAATAATTAAAAAATATTTACAAAAACAAAATTATACCTTACATTAGAAGACAAAAATTTTAAAGGTGGAGAGAAAAACAATAGAAGATTATATTTAAAAATTGAAACAGTGGCAAGAAATGACAAAAAATTATATGAGATTAAATATTGTCACTACTAGAAAAATGACATTTAGTAATAGAAAAATTCTGTCATTAAACATGCTTTGTGACAGAAAATTTTCTGTTATCAAAGTCAGAGTCACTACGAGGTAACAGAAAATATTCTGTCACTAATCAATGACAGAACATTTGTCCATGTGGCATATGATCTGGCAAAAAATTAGCTTACATGGTAAGTGATATAAGCAGTTGTTTGTCTACTTGGCAGCTGACATGGCAATATATTACTGACGTGGTAAATTATATTGCTAATATGGTAGGTTATATCGATGACATGTCAACTTATATTGCTGACGTGTTCGATGTCGTGGTAAATTATATTACTAACGTGGTAGGTTATATCAATGATGTGGCAAATGTCGTGACAATAAAAACTATCATAAATTAGTGAGACATTTCTATTAAGAATATATAATAGAAATCTATGTCAAATGTGTGACAACAATTTATCACAGATATGTGATAGAAATCTATCACAAATATGTGATAGAAAATTTTTATAATTATAAAAAAAAATTTTAATTGATTTTTTTAAAATTTACGTAACTAAAATTGTGATATAGACTAACTTTCAAAACGGGATAAAAAAGCTAATGCAAATATTAACAAGTTAGTTGAAAAAAATTAATTAAATGTTATAAATTACAAATATAACATTAGTAGTTAAACACATTCGTCTCCATACAAAATTTCAATATTTCTGTTTAATTTAACCATCCATAGACAATAAACCAAAATAAATTAAAATTCAATTCAATAAATCAGATCTGAACGAAAAATAAACAGGAATAAAACTTTCTTTGAGTTGCAGCCAACTTTTAATTGTCACATAACAAAAATAATACAAAATTAAAATAATATTTTATAAGAATAATTAAAAAAAATATTTGATAATCACACATCAAATACTAAATGATAACAATTTTAATCATAAAAAAATATATACGCACCTAAGCTAGTCATATTTTTTTTGTAACAAAAGTAGTCCATTGAATGAGGATTTCATCTATTTCTTCATCAAAATATAACTCCTTCCCAGAAAACTGTCAATAATTTCAAAAAAAATATTACATGAATCAATAAAATGATACAAATAAATATAACCAACAATAACATCAAAATAAATACATACATGATTTGTCAATACTACAGGGTCATTTATAATATCTTTCATATAAGCTATGACATAGTATTCACATTCTATGCTACCTGGTTGTTTTGGGGCCTAAATAATAACAAAGTAAACTTTTAATTAAACAATAACAAGTTAAATAAACTAATTTTATACATAATACTTACCTTAACTCTTTCTCAATTGATATTCCTATTTTTCCTATTTGTTGATTTTTGGGCAAAATATATCATAATCGCACTACAATAAAATACAATATGATTAATTAATTAATGTTCTCTAAACTTTAAATATGCGATAATAATAATTTAACAAATCACATACTTACTTATTAATTATATTTTTTAAATCTTCACCCATGATACCTCGTAATGGATCCGTGTAATATACTGTTAATGTGGATGTGTTAATTGCAACAAGGACCCAATGGAACCTATGATAATTGGTAAGACTAAATTAAGAAACAATCATTATTTAATAATATTTATTTTTATTATTGAAATTTTTACTTACAAAGGATTGTACGTTATAAGTATTATCTGACTAGGTTGCATCTTCTCAAAGCAATCAACAATATGATGTGATCGTTGAACACGAAATTGTCTTTCTGATGTCCTTTCAGCAAGAGATACAGCGGTTGGGTTTATAAAAGTGTATGATGTTGTCATTTGTTTTGTTTCCAACTCTTGGTGCAAGTACTTAAACAAACAATAAAGCATTCATAAGCTACTTAACTCCTAATATTCCATGTAATGATGCTAGGTTTGTGTATATATGTATAACATTGCTTTAAAGCTATGATATTCTTCCATGCTATTTGCAACACAAATATTAATGTGAACTAGTGGAGAATAGCTGAATTTTAATAGTCACAAGAATTAGAGTTTGTGGTTTGAGATACATATTGGAAAACACATTTAAAATATATTGGATTTCATATATATTTATATGTAACCCAACTTATTTAATTATGAAAATGGCACATTTCCTAGTCATGTAATAGTCATAGGAATTAGGCATGAAAAATGGTATATTACTTACAATATAGACATAATTAGGAACTATCCTGTCAACTCTTTATAAACATTATAGCATGACAATCCTCTTTTGATATGTATGCTATGGTGCTATAACCAAACACTTAATCAAGAAATGATACTTGCTTTCTTGCACTTCCAATACACTTATCCACCAAAACTGAAAATAATTCTAATTGTCAACATCTTCTGAATCTTTCAGCACAACTCTTAGTATTCCTTCTTGTAATGACTAGTGTGATATTGGGTGAACTTCATTGCACATCAGCAATATTTTTAACTGGGGAAGTTTCCACCTGTTCAACCATCTAACTCAAAAAAACAAATATAATGTCATAAATTATATGTATATGATACGGAGCTTATAGCCTTCAGTTATTGGAAGCAACATATATTCAATCAAACTTTCAATATATGGTTCAATAACTTTATACCAAAAGTGAAAAATCTTATTTGGTAATACAATTTTTAAAAAGAACTGATTCATAAGTTTTGTAAATATTTGAACTAACTTTTCCCTTGAGTATATATTTAAATTTTTTAAATTAAGCTATGAAAAGTTAAGACAAATTAATTTAATTACAAGTATTTAAATATCAATATCAAGGTTATTATTACACCTCGTAATTTACATTGCAATCATTATCATCTGACTTGTCAGTATCCTATTCAATGGTTGACTGACAATTTGCCTTTGATGTGCATTTGAATTAACATCCTTTGAACCCTTCCTATGCATCTTTAAATGTTGATGTATTTTATTTAACTGTGCAGTCACCATGGAAAATTTCTTTTCATACCTCATTCTATCTGTTTTTGATATAGTATGTCCCCCCACTCGCTCGAAGTATTGCACTATAGTTACCATTTTATCTATACCTTGCAAGTGTCTTATCATAGGAAGTTTTTCTAATGATTGTGCCAGAATATCATTTTTTCCATCAATATTGAGTGAACCCTTCCTTGCTTCACTTTGTAATTCATCCTATAAGAAAAAATAATGCATGTTATGCTTGTTGCATTTTACAATGTATTCTCCAATCAACACATTTAGCAAGTTTAAATTATAAAATAGTTTAAGAAAATACTTACAATCTTTTCAATAATAGGCACAACTTCATATGAAAAAACATTAGACTTGCTCTGTTGTGCCCTTTTCCATATCATGCTTCTATCAATCTCTAATTCTGACAAACCTGTCTCATGCATCTAATTACATGATAGAAAGTTTAGGAAATCTGAAACATTTGATATTATTGGAACAATAAAAATTATACTTACCATTTCTTGAACAAGGTTTGCATAAGTCTTACGACCCATACGATGATTGTAGATATTTTTATTTCTTCTTTCTTGAGCATCAGATCTGATTTTCTGCAATTAAGGTACTCAACACCAATTACAAGTCATACCAAAGAAAATTTAAAACTATAAGCAATGTAATTTATTTAAGTAAACATAAATTACTTACCGCAAATTCCTCGAACAACTTTATCGCCACAAATTCAGACCAATGCTTTTGTTTGATAGACTTGTACTCCAATGGAAGCTTTTTGAGTGATTTGGGGTCATGCTTGTTTGGTAGAATATAATGAATAGTCAAGTGATGACAAAATCATCTGCATACTACTCTAATGTCATACAAAACTTGTTTTTTACAACGTATATTCACATCAAAAGTTTTCTACAAAAGTAAATTATTCAATTAATAATAGTATTCATATTTAAGAATAAAATATAATATAATTAATTAGATGTGGCAAAAATATAATTTTTCAACATAAGTTATTGATATCTGAACATATGCCCATAATTCTTCCTTGATTCCATCCGGGACCTTCCGTCAATCCTCATAAATAATAGATACCAACTATCGTGCAAATATGCCAAAAGTGCTTGTTAAGTCATAAGTTGTGGATCCAACAGGTAAACCTGCTATATTGTAGTTTAGAACAATCTTTCCACCTGTAAATTTTATTTTATTAACATTTGCTTTCTTTGTAAACCCTCTTGTTGGATGGCTGTCCAAATCAATAGACGATGTCTCCTTCTCATCGCCACTACTATTAGCGTTAGACATCTACAACAAAGTTCTATCACCATTAGACATCTGCAATAAATTTTTATCATTCATTTTTTCAAGGTCAAAAAACAAATAACACATGTAATGGAACATTTGACAATGCAAACTAGATATTACATTTCATATACATTTTTGAATTCAAATCATAAGTAAAAAGAAAAATATTGAATGGTAGAATATAAAACTCACTATTATTTAACTATCAATCCATATTCCATTACGGTCTGATCGTGCATACATCTCAACATTATCATCATTTATTCCATCCATTTCAAGAATCGATAGTGGTTGTATAAAGGGGCAATATTGGATAAATTCTCAACACTAACTTGATCTAAGTTTGGCTCGAGATCTCGTGAAGGAACTGAGAAAACAACTGACCAGTTATCATTAAGTTGGTCCTTCACATAAAAAATTTGTTTTGCTTGAGACGCTAAGATAAAACAATCCGACTTATGACCAAGCCGATTAAAATCAACTGATGTGAATCCCAAATCATCAACTCTAGCACCATTTTTATTGTCAGCCCAATCACACAAAAAAATAGTTACCTTGAACATGTAACAATCAAGCTCCCAAATTTCTTTTATCACACCATAAAATTTTATGTCACTAACAATAGAGTTTTTATCTTTAGCACTAGAAATTTGCACTATTTGTGCCACAACACAAACACCACTATTTTGAGTAACTCAATTATTATCATAGTCTTGGGCTAGGTAATGATAACCATTTATTAGGTACCTAGGATATTTGACAACAGTTGATCGAGGTCCTCGCACCAACCACTTGATTAACTCTGACAAAATCTCACCATTGTTCACTATATTTGTTACCTATATGACAAATCTTGTTAATGTTTTAGGAAAAAACAGCAAGATTATATATAAAAATTAGAAAATAAAATGGACTAATATGCTTACTTTATCTTCCAACCAATGAATGAATGTACGATTGTGATTGTGTTGCAACCATTTCATTCTTATGGATTGACGGGGGGGTTTCTTCTTTAACGATATCATATGCTCACTAGACAAATGACAAGTCATATAGATAATTTTAATAAGTTATCGATTTTTAAGGCATAGATA
>JAVXUL010064066.1:0-10117 GCA_035590515.1 Trichilia minutiflora
ATCTTTTCTCTGATCTCAAAATTTAATCCTTCCTCAAACTTAGCACAAAGGCTTTCTTCATTAGCAAACTCAGGAATGAATTCTGCTAGCTCTCTCAGTTGGGTTTCATACTCAGTCACTGTACTTCCCATCTGTTTCAACCTCAGAAACTCTTGTTTCTTCTTATTGCAGTGAAACGTTGTATAATACTGATCCTTAAATTCTCGAACAAAATCATTCTAAGACAATGATGACATCATTCTAGCTTGCACGTTAGCCCACCAAGCCATTGCACTATCTTCCAATAACCGAGTAGCCACCTTTAGTTTCAGCTTATCCTCCAATTCCATATCCTCAAAATTCCTTTCTAATTTCTTCAACCACCTGCTCGCTTCAGTAACATCTGCAGAGCTAGTGAATGGTACACTCCCCAGTTGTCTGACTTTTCTAATCAGCTTAGAAAGCTTCAAAACTGGCCTAGAAGGCTCTGCTGCTGCAGAGGCTGTAGCAGTTCTTGGATATGGGTATGGGTATGGCATCGATCCACGCTGACCCTGCGTCTGAGCAAAGTTCTGGGCATTCTAATATGTCATATATGCAGCCCATGCATCTTGCATCATAGGAGGGGGCATTCCCGACCCCGGGAATGGATTCTGAGGAAGAGGTGGTATGCTAGCCTGCTCAGCATCCGGTTAAGGTACAAAAGACGATTCACCAAGTCCTTCCTCCTCGAAAACTCTTTCTCTTCGAGATTTATCTCTTTCCCTTCCTGATCTCGATGACATCTCACACTACACAAAGAGATTCAAAATTCAAATCCCGTTTGTACAACTATATATACCAAGAAGGTGGTGATGTATGATCTATGACTCGACTCACTAAATCCACTAAGATACTTTTCAAAATCATTCAAAAATCATACAAAATAATTCTCAAAACATGTTCAGTCATCAATAAAAATCACATTGAAACCAAAAGCTCTGATACCACATTAGCTGTCACACCACCTGTGACAACCGCCATAAATTCTTAATAATCATTCCTTAGGCCCAAAACGCTTACTAAGAACCTGAAAGGCTAAAAATTTGAAATCAAACACATACAAAACACTTCCAATAAGATTTTCTCCCAACACCCAAACTTCTTTTCACAATTAAAACAAACCAAACACTTCTAAAATCATTCAACATCAAATACATCAAAATAACATCTCACATCGTCAAATCAAAATATCATAAGTATCTTTTACAAATTTTCACATATGATTATACAATCATAAAAGAGGATTTTATTACAAACTTTAATATCACATTTTCCTGAAAATTTCTTATTTCTGAAAACCATGAAAAACATATACGCCATACAAATCAAATGACGCTCCCAGTGGACTCAGTATAGTGAGAGTGAGTCAAGTATAGGAACAGTAACTATAATATTCGCTTTCGATGCAATCACCACCCTCCATGCTACTACTGCGCTAAACCTGTGAGTGGGAAAAAGGGGTGAGCATACTAATGTATACTTAGTGAGGGAATAAAAATAATAAAAATAGATAATAAAAATAAATATAAATACAATCTTTATCAAGTAATATTTATTCAATAAAAACACTGCAAGGAAAGCTCGTTTAAACTATCTTTTTCATTTTCAAACCAAAGCAAATCATATACTGAGCAAATCATTGGGTATAGCCAATTTTTCGGTGATTACGCTGATTAGGCATAATCCTGAGCCATCAGTGGGTTTTATATGCAGATAAAACATGCTGTTTAAAAATTATATTTTAAATCCAGAAATTAAAATAATGTATGATTTAGTTAGAAAATAAGCTCACCATTGATGTTGGCTGTCAAGTAGTCACGTGGTGACACTCGTGGCTATCCTCTACAAATACACAGCTTCAGATAAGCCACTATCTGGCACACACTCACCTGGGTGGCCTCCTCGAGGTCCATCCTCAGGCTACTTCACATCACTCACCTAGACGGCCTCTCACTAGGTTTGTACTAGGCTACCATATCAAGTCCCCAGACGGACTAACACATGTCCCGATCTGGCACTCACTCACCGAGGTGGCCACCTCTTGATCCTCTCACAGGCTACTTCACATCACTCACTTAGATGACCTCTACCTAGGTCTGTGCGAGGCTACCTCATACAACACTCACCTAGACGGCCTCTCACTAGGTTCGTCCTAGGCTACCACATCAGCACTCACCTAGGATTCACATCACAGTAAACTCTTTCCCAGACTACCATATTATAGCTACAGAAATCACATAGGCCATCATGGCCAACAACATCTGAGCTCTCTCGGTCTCATCATCAAAATACCAAAATATAATAAGAAAACCTGGCCCTCAGGCCGTACTATCATAAATCAGAAAACAAATATAAACTCCGACTCACCGGTCGTATCACCATATAACAGAAACCAAAACCTGACCAACTGGCCTATCATCATACGCAAATCATAGAACATAGCCCATTGGCCAAATCATCATAAATTCAACATAAAATCCTTATCAAAACCTATTATATAAAAAAAAATAGGCTCAAAGGCCATAAATCATATACAATTCCAAAATAGGGCCTACTGGCCAAACCACCATATAACAAATATAAAACTATCATTAAAGCATAACATATCGTAAACTGGTCCAATGACCAACATTCATGTAAAACAAACCTGTCAATTAAATCAATAAAACCATTTGACCTTCCAATCATAAAATCAAAATGAATAATTTATCGAATTATAAAATATTTTTCCTATGAAGATCTACCACAATCAAGGGGCCCTCCTGGCCACTACACAAAATCATTACTCTGCCTCCACTTAAAACATATATCTTTACTAACGTCCTAGAACATTAAAGTATAAGTTTTTCATGCAATATTTAAATAACTAGTTAAATAAATAAAGTAGAAAAACATCCACTCACAAGTCAAAGAGGGTACGCACTCCCTACAGTTCCTCGTTCAGATCGCGTTCTTGCTCCTCGTTATCTGAGCCTATGCACACATATCAAAACTCTATCAATACTCATTCTAAATTATAAACGAGACTTGTATGCAAGGAATGCACTTAACTCGAATACCCAAAATCGATTCATACTCGAAATCGACTAAAAATCTCCTTAACTCAACCGATCATCTCATTCTTAACACCTACAACCCACATTGTATCTAGAATGACGCACTTCAGCTCGATTCCATAATTCTTACAAATGGATCCCACATTCTCGTGTGAACAGTAACTCGAATACTATTTACCGTCATGCATATTTTCCCAAAATCTCCTTTTTAGCTTCCTATGACGTCTCCGACTCCATTATAACCCAAAGAATCCTTAAAAACTAATCTATATGCGATAAATCTACAAAAATTTATACAAAAGTACACACGAATCAAAGTGGTTAAAATATGAAATGGGATATACAAACGAGTTAGAAATGGAGCTACGAACCTCGTGGTGGTCGGTTTCCTTCAATTTGGCCTGGAACACCGAAAATCCCAAAATGATCTCCGAAACCCTAACTCTTCCAATTCGATTTCGGTGCTTCTTGCCACAAATTGAAGCTACCAACGCGCTCTAAACATGGAATGTGGCAAGATGGTGAAGAGAAATCGAAGAAAGGAGGAAAAACGAAATGTGTGTGTGTGTGGAATAGAGGAGGAACGAGAGATGAGGAGAAGAGGAGAAGAAGAAGAAAAATGGAGAAAAAGAGGGGGGTCATCCCTTTTTATAAAAGTGGGGGCAAAATTATCATTTTTCCCTTTATTATTTAAGAAAAGAAGCTTTTAAAAGGGGGTAATTTCATCTTTTTGCACGATTCAGTCGACCGAATCACACCCTTCATTCGACTGAATGATGTTTTGTTCGAATGAAGTCAAGCTTTGTTCGATCGAGGATTCTCGAGCTCTCTGAAAAATCTGGTGCCCTTGATTCGGTCGAACGAACCAAGCTTTCGTTCGATCGAATCCCATTCGTTCGAACGAACCAACTATTCGTTTGACTGAATGCTTCTCACTTTGAGTTTTTTCTTGTGCTCAAGTTCCCGATGAATTCCCAACATCCATTCTCATACTTTTTTCTCTCTAACTCTTCCAAAATCTCAAATCAACCCTTGAAATATTATAAATCTTTACAGAACCTAGGCAAATATTTATAAAAGGTCAAAACTACCCTTCTTCACAAACACGGAGTGTTACATTTTTACTCTACGCTTCTTACTATAAGAACTCTTTCCTAAATCAGGTATGTGAAAAACAAAAAAATTAGAAGATTCTTCACTTAACTGAATCTTTGCTTCGATCAACCATCTTATATTCTGAGACATACCATTATCTATAAGTACCCGTAACCTTATTATCCTAGTTTTATAAATTTTTGTCAAACTATTTACAGGAAGAGAAGGAATATATTTTTATCGTTTTAAAAGAATTTCATCCATATTTGAAAAAAGAAGAAGAAAGTAAATAGTTTTTTTTATTGATAACTCAATTATTTTGGGATAATTAAAAATCGACTTGAAATATCACAGAGTACCGTTATTCGTCACTTAACCAGAAAAAATAACAAAAACAAAATAAAAATGAAATCTATAAATAATCCTACAAAAATAACACAAAAAATATTTAAAAAATTAAAAACTAACCTTTAAAACAATTTTTCTCATAACAAAGATAAAAAATAAGGATAATTTCTTCTTGAGAGTCTTTATTTTCTAAAAATGGTTTGAGTCTTTGTCTGTTTACTTTAAACATATTATCATTTTTAGAATTCTCAATATCAATAGCTCTAAAAGGATACACGTGTTTTATAATGAATAGACCGCTTCATTTAGATTTCAATTTTGTTGAGAATAAATGATGTCTAAAGTTGTAAAACAAAACTTTTTCATTAACCTCATTTATTTTTCTCAAAATTATTTTATTATACTAAGCTTTAATTTTAGCCTTTTGAATTTTTAAATTCTCATATACATTATTTCTTAATTCTATCAACTCATTTAACTATAATTTGTGTAATTTACAAATATCATCAATGTTTATGTTAAAAACTTTAATAGTCCAGTTCGGTTTTATGCTCAATTTTTACAAGTAAATGACAAGGTTTTTCATAGATTAACCTATAAGAAGATATAATCAATGATGTTTTAAAAGTAATTCGATAAGTTAAAAGTGCATCTGTAAGTCTTAAAGTAAATCTTTATGATTTGGGTTAATTATTTTTTTTCAAAATTGATTTTATTTTCCTATTTGCTAATTCAACTTGTTCATTTATTTACGGATGATAAGAAGTATACACTTTATGTGTAATTCTATATTTTCTCATCAAATTTTCAAGACGTTTATTACAAAAATATATTTCTCTATAACTAATAATGACTTGAGGAATTTCAAATTGACTCAAAATATTTTCTTTTAAGAATTTGATCACTGTTTTATGATCATTACTTTGACATAGAATTGTCTCAATCTATTTTGAGATAGAGTTTACTACAATCAACACATACACAAAACTAAAAGAAGGTGAAAAAGGGTCTATAAAATCTATACCCTAACAATCAAAAATTTCAATAATAATAATATGGTTTAAAGGTATCATATTTCTTTTTGAAATGAATCTTAATTTCTAATAATTTTCACATATTTTGCAAAATGCATATATATCTTTGAAAAGAGTTGGCTAATAAAAATCACATTATAAAATTTTTGCAGTTGTTTTCTTTGAAGAAAAATGCCATTCGTATACCTTGTTATGACAAAAATTAATTACACTACGTGCTTCATCATCAGGTGTATATTTTCGAAATATTTGATCCAGATAATACTTGAATAAATATAAATCATCCTAATAAAAATTTCTTACTTCCAATAAAAACTTCTTTTTATTTTGATTGCTCCATTCAGATGATATTTTTTTTTTGTTGCAAGAAAATTAATAATATTAGCAAACCATTGAATTTTAGTGACAAAAAATAAAATTTCATTAGAAAAAGAATAATCAATAGAAGATGTTTCAAATGATGAATCTACTGTCAATCTCGATAGATGGTTTATAACAAAATTTTTAACTTCTTTTTATTTTTGATTATGATGTTGAATTCTTAAAGCAATAAAATCTACCGTATGAGTATGGGTTTTGCATCTTATTTAGTTATTAAATATCTTATAGCAGTATGATCAGTGAAAACAATGATAAAAGACCTAATCTAATAAGACCAAAATTTGTTTAATGCTAATATTACAGTAAATAACTCTTTTTCAGTTGTAGTGTAATTCATTTGAATATCATTTAAAATTTTATTACATAATAAATTACATAAAGCTTACATTCTTTCCTTTCTTCTAGGATAACTTTAACAGTATAATTATTTGCATAACACATTATCTTAAAAGACAAACACCAGTCAAGATATTGTATGATAGGAGCAAATGTTAAAAGTTTAATTAATTTATCAAAAGCATTTTAATATTCTTGTATCCATTCAAACGAACTATCTTTTATTAAGAGATTACAAAACGATTTAGATATAACACTGAAATTTTTTATAAACCTCCTATAAAATCCAGCATATCCTAAAAATAAATGAAATTCCCTAACTATTTTGTTTAAGGGCGGGAGAAGGGGTGGCGAAGAGAGAATGAGTATTTAATTTTACTTTAGCTTCATCAACTTTAATTCCTCTAAAAATACCATATGATCCAAGACAATTTTTGAAGTGACCATGTAATGATATTTTTTTAGTTTAACACAAGTCCGTTTCTTCACATCATTTTAAGACTTAATCTAAGTTTTTAAGACAACTTTCAAAGAATTTTTAAATACAGTTAAATCATTTGTGAAAACTTCTAAATAATGTTTAACATGTCACTAAAAATGCTTGACATGCATATTTGAAAAGTTATTGGAGCATTACAAAGTTCAAAAGACATTATTCTATAGGTAAAGGCATCAAAAAGGCATGTGAATGTAGTCTTTTCTTAATCTTCAAGTGTAATAAGAATTTGATAACAGCCTAAATAGTCATCACGAAAGCAATAATGAAAATGACTTGCCACTCTTTCTAAAATTTGGTTAATAAATAATTAAAAAAATATTCTTTTCTAGTGATTACATTCAACTTTCGATAATCAATGCATATTCTCCAATTAGATGACACACGTGTTGGCAATAACTCATCTTTTTTATTTTTAACTACTATAATTCTCGATTTCTTAGGTACAACTTGAGTAAGACTCACTCACTTAATATCAGAATTGGTTAGATAATATTGTATTAAGTAATTTAAATACTTAAGTTCATACTACCTCTTTTATGAGTGGATTTAACTTTCTTTCGGGTTGTTAAGATGTTCTAACATTATCTCTAAATGTGTTTGATGTGTACAAATTAAAGGGTTAATGTCTTTTATATCTTTTAAAGCCTATTGAATTGTATCTTTAGACCCTTTAGAACTTCATTTAACATACCTTCTTGTTCGCTTGTAAAAGTAAAAGAGATGATAATCGGAAGAGTTTGGTTGTCTTCAAGGTAAGCATACTTTAATTTTTCAGGTTAAGGTTTTAACTCCTACTTAATTATTTCTTTTTGCTTATTATCATTTAATTATCTCAAGTCTTCAAAACGTGACTTTCATTATTTACTTTTTACAACATGTGCATAATCAAAAAATGAAAATATATTAGAAACCCCGGACTTTAATGACATACTTGATTTAAATGAATGAACCAAACAAATATTTAAAAGATCAAAAATATTTTCTTCTTAAATTTTATCCTCCATAATGTTTTCAATGATGCTAACTTTCTCATTCTCAGCTTCTTCATCACGTGATTGCTTGCAAATATTAAAAATATTAAGCTTTAATGTTATGTTATCAAGCGATAATTTCATGATTTTATTCTTACAATTAATTAAAGTATTAAAAGTTGTTAAAAATGGGCGTCCTAAAATAATTAAAATTGTATTATCTATTTTCATATATCTTCTATAATTCCTCTTAACACTTTTACTGATCGATCGGTGAGTAAAAGAGTCACAGATATTAGTTTTAACTCACCTATGTTGAGCTATTGATAAACTGAATAAAGAAGCAAGTTTACACTAGCACCAAGATCAAGTAAAATTTGTTCAATTTTATAATCTCTAATAATGTATGAGATTGTTAGACAATCTGAATCTGTGAAACCCGTCCCTTAGTATTATGGGCATATTAATAAATCCCTCAAGAGTGTTCGTACATGTCTTTGTCGTTAGATTATACACGAGAGGGTATAAAACTTGAAGGAGTGTCTGGCATAAGATTTTGGTGTTGGATTTAAGCTTATGGGAAAGATCTGGATTTTTGACCCCAAAATCATTTCCAATTGAGAAAAAGTTCCTTTTCGTTTTTGTAGAGCTCAGAGAGAGCTTCTTATTGATATATTATTAATTCCGAACAGATATTCGACTGAAAAGTTATGGCCAATTAAAATTATAGTCCTCGGAAGAAGGACCAGAAACAAACATATCGATACGTTTGGGGAAACGTATCGACACGTTGAGGTAGTAGCCAAGGGTATCAAAATCTTTGAAGAAGGTATCGATACGTTTACTGTTGGGGCCAAAGGTATCGACACGTTGAAGTTTGATGAATAGTAAATAGTACCCAACGTATCAATACGTTGGTAAGGGGTATCGAAACATTGGTGACGAAGATTGAATCCATTTGCGACAAAAGGTTTCGATACGTTGAGGAAGGTATTGACACCCTGCAGGCTTATGAACAGTGTTTTGGCCAAACGTATCGATACATTGGGGCAAACGTATCGATATGTTGTGAGAAAAATGCCAAAGGTATCGATACGTTTTCAAACGTATCGACACCTTTGGGGGGATTGCACAACATATATGCTCGGGGACAGGTCGTCTTCCCTATTTTAAAATATTTGCTTCTCTCTCTACCAAAAATAGTAGAAAACTCTCTCTCATACCCATGAACTGATCTCCCTCATTTCTTCACAAAACTTCGCCATTCCAGTTCCTATGAACTGAGAATTGACACCAGAACTCAGAAATAGCTTCTGATCGGAGTTTCACACGATGGTTTACAAGGAATCACAAAGTAAAAGTGATGGTGAACAGTAGTCGAGTAAGGGAATCGGGCAAAGAGGGACTCAGAACACTTCTACCAACTTGGATAAGTTTATCCCTCAGCTCATTTCTCTATTTTCAGCCTCTGATACGCGAGAATCGCAAGATTAGGTTTTAGGGTTACTATTTATGAAACCCTAAAAATTTGTCGATGGTATTGATAAATTGGAGATCTTGGGTAGCTTATGGTGTTGAAATTAATTAGAAATGTATGTTTAGAGCGAGGTTCATGTCAGAACAGTAAGAGAGAGAGAGAGAGGGAGAAAAAGAGGTGCGAGAGTAGCATGAGCATGCATTGCATCATGCACGCATATTTTGACTTGTTTTTGCATGTGTATCCAGGAGCAGCAGTCGAGACGGGAGGATATCCATCGTGAGGAGGATACCGAGGGGGTGGTTTTCCACCCCAGGACTGTGAGTGAACATTCTCCTCTCTTCGCCTCATTTATTGTTATTTATAAATGATTTTAATGCTAGAGACGATAGCATGTGAATAAATATATATATATGTAAATGTATGTATATGAATACATAACTGAAATGAGGAGGCGTTGGATAAATATTGTGTGGTGGCTGGGTTAGCCCCTTGTTTGTGATAGAGATAGGTTCGATGTGAAACCTACATTGCCATGAATGTGAGGGCGGAGGCCTATTGCATGTATTGATATTGAGAATCTGAGGCCGGAGGCCTATCGTATGCATTGATATTGAGAATGTGAGGCCGGAGGCCTATTATATGCATTGATAATGAGAATGTAAGGTCGGAGGCCTATCGTATGCATTGATATTGAGAATGTGAGGCCGGAGGCCTATCGTATGCATTGATATTGAGAATGTGAGGCCGGAGGCCTATTATATGCATTGATAATGAGAATGTAAGGTCGGAGGCCTATCGTATGCATTGATATTGAGAATGTGAGGCCGGAGGCCTATCGTATGCATTGATATTGAGAATGTGAGGCCGGAGGCCTATTATATGCATTGATAATGAGA
>JAVXUL010064087.1:0-10117 GCA_035590515.1 Trichilia minutiflora
TTTTGGGTTTACAAATCAAACAAACTTTAGATGGTATTTATATCTCCCAATCTAAATATGTAAAAGATTTGTTGAGAAAATTTGAACTTTTAGATGGAAAACACGTGGACAAACCTATGAGTTCATCCACCTCCTTTGATAAATATGAGTAGGGTAAGGGTGTAGACCCTAAACTTTATAGGGGCATGATAGGTTCTTTGTTATATCTTACTGCATCTAGACCTGACATCTTGTATAGTGTGTGTTTGTGCTCATTTTTAATCTAACCCTAAAGAGTCTCATTTAAGTGCCGTGAAACTTATTTTTCAATATCTTAGAGGCACACCTAACTTAGGATTGTTTTATCCCAAGGATGGTTCATTTGATCCGAAAGAATATTCGGATGCGGACTTTGGTGGTTGTAAGATTGATAGAAGAAGCACAAGTGGTGTATGTCATTTCTTAGGGAATGTATTAGTTACATGGGTGAGTAAAAAGCAAAATTCAGTTGCTTTGTCTACCACCGAGGCCGAGTACATATCTGTGAGTAGTTGTTGTGCACAACTCTTATAGATTAAACATCAATTATTGGATTTAGGCATGCATGTAGACAGGATTTCAATCATGTGTGACAACACTAGTGCCATTAACTTGATCAAGAATCCTGTGCATCACTCCCGTACCAAGTATATTAAGATACGACATCATTTTATTAGAGATCACGTACAAAAGAATAATTTTTGTATTGAATATGTAAACACCGAGAATCAACTAGCAGACATTTTTATAAAACCCTTGAATAAAACTAGATTCTGCTATTTGAGAAATAATCTTAAAATGATGAGTATTGATTGAGCATGTTTTGATTTGCTTTATGATATTTATTGAGTTTCAATTTGAT
The DNA here is from genome assembly GCA_035590515.1 of Trichilia minutiflora. Classification (NCBI taxonomy): domain Eukaryota; kingdom Viridiplantae; phylum Streptophyta; class Magnoliopsida; order Sapindales; family Meliaceae; genus Trichilia; species Trichilia minutiflora. The sequence goes on from JAVXUL010064087.1 coordinate 881, forward strand.
ATATTTCATGTTATATGTGTTTTTAAGCATGAATGTTTGAATGTGTTCGAGTGTTTTTGGTTAAAATTCATCTTCGCATTAAAATCTTTAGTTCTTGTTTTGACATGTTTTTAATTATTTTAAAACGTGCTTTACAAATTCTTTTAAACGTATCGATACGTTTTAGTTTTTCTCAAACAAGCTCATTAATTTTCTTTTAATGTATTGATATCCCTTCTCGAGTATCGACACGTTTCCTTTATCGTATTAACACGTTTAAAAGGTACTGGTATTTTTACCCAATGTATCGATACCTTTGGAAAAGGTATCGACGCCTTAGAGACGGAGATTTCGTGATTATGCGACTCAATATATCGACACGTTTGAAGTTTTTTCTCAAACGTATCGATACCTTTGTGACGTACTCTTGGTGATAACATCAAAACATATCAATACATCTTAAAACGTATCGACACGTTTATCCTTTAAAAGCCCAAAACTACGTCGTTTTGAGCTAGGGCTCGAATTTGAACCGCTAAAACCCCCCCTTCGTTTTCCTTAACTCTTTATTTTCAAATTTGTAACTATTTTTCTCTCTCTAAATACTCTCTAAAACCGTCATTTTCGTACTCAAACAACTCTCAAAACTCTTTTAAATCTTCATAACCTATCATTTTCTCACTCTCACTCTACAATGCCTCCACGAATGAAGGTTCTTGCACCGTCAGATCGTCGAAAATGCAAAGCTCTGGAATCTTCATCGGTCATCATTCCTGAAGAACTGAATCCATGGGGATTCACTTTTATTGAATAATAGGAACGATTCTTCACCCATTTTGCTATCAGAATAGTGACTCTTAATCAGGTGATTGATTTCAAACTCTTAGACAAAATACATATATCAAATCACATACTTTGCTTGGTTACCGTTTCTAAGTATTAAGGGGGAGTTTTACCCGGAGTTAGTGCGGTTATTTTATTCAAATCTAGATATTAGAGATCCGGATACTGATAGAAACATAATTACAAAGTTTCGGACATGGATTAAGGGTGTTGGGTTTGTTATTGATAAAGAATTCTTTTATGAGTAGTTTAGCATGCTTCTTGGGGGAGAACACTATATTCCATCTGCTGATAATCCTTTAGAAGCTTGTAAGATTATATTTAAAAACCTCGATTTACAAGCTGTTGAGAACAAACCATCCAAACTATAGTTGAACGAAAGGATTTTACACCTCATTGTGGCTCATAATCTGAATGTTCGTTCGAGAAAATTTACTGAGATGTCTATTGAAGACATGTGGTGGATGGAGAGGATTATAAGCCATCATAGACTGAACCTCGCATACTAAATGACAACTAGCATAGTTCAGTGTGCTTCACAGAAATATAATTTACACTATAGATTTCCTATCTCAGAGTTGATTCGGAAGATGGCCCCAGAAACCTTGGTTGGGGTAGATAGCAAGAAACCTCCACCTTCGAGCATGCTTAGTGAGACTATGCTTAGAAAGATGGGTTACGAGCAGCAGGTTCTAGGTGTTTGGATGCCCAAGTAGGTTGGTGGTCCTCCTATTCGAGTAGGCGATGTCGGCATAGAGGGTGATCAGGGTGATATCCCTTCAGGTTCTGGCATAGAGCAGCAACAGCCTGAGTAGTAGCAGTAGGAGCCTCCACCTCCTATTTTTCCTCCAGCATAATAGCCCCAGGCTACACCTATTCCTCCATCCTCTTCAGTAGGTCCTTCTACCTCAGTGCGTCTAGCCTTTCCTGCAGTCACTTTAGAGTATAAAATTGATCGACTCATCGACAGTTTTGCTACTCTAGAGTCGACCATTATGATAGTTGTACAGAAGCTTGACACTCGCATGAACGAGGCCTTTAGGTCATGCACACGATAGGGAAGATGGTTGAGAAGGTAAAGAATGAGGTATTTATTCATGATACTCTTACACAAGAAAAGTTGAAGGAAGTTGAGAAGAGATTGGTTGGTGAGATTGCTCAGCTATGACATTCAGTTGCGGTTGTTCCAGGCTCTACTATGGCTATCGTCCTCCATTTGTAGGTCGTCAGTTGCCTCCTCACGTGCATTTTAGACCATTTCATCTTGAGGCACCTCCTACTCGTCCTACGTCTTCAGTTTCACGTCCTCCTTTTGAGACCGACTCAGTATCTAGTCTTACCCATGTTGATTCGAACTAGGACTTTCTTTTATGATATTTTTGATGCTATTGGTTTATGGCTGATATTTCTTGGATGATATGTTTGTTTTGGTGAATTTTGATTACTTTATGCCATTTATTTAATTTTGAATGATTATTACGATTATCACTACCATCTTTTATGGATTTTTTGTTATATGGTATCCATTATGCATATACAGGGGGAGACTAAATTTGTTCCCTTCTTTACTTGTTGACAAAAAGGGGGAGAATTATTTGTTATTTGTTATGTACGTATTTTGGCATCATCAAAAAAATGGGAGATTGATAGCCTCGAGATATTTTTGATTATAATATATTCATATGATTATGGGAAATTGATGCTGTAAATATTAACATAAAATTGATAGCATATTGATTCTTAACTTATTCTTGGTTTTTGATGATGCCAAAATTTAATAACAAGTGAAAAGTAAGCTTATGTGTATTAATTCTAATATTATAAGAACAAATATTTCACTTGGTCTTTGGAAAGATTTTTGTACGTTTTGCAGGTGAGAAAAATGAAGTCAAAAGCGTCAAGAAAGCTTACCAAGACATAAATGTATCGATACGTTACTTAAATGTATCGACACGATTAAGTTACAGTGTTAATTCAGAGCCCGAGTTCCAGAACCCTGCTTTGAACTTATCAATACCTTTCTTCTGTCAATAAACGTATTAGAACCCCATCGATACCCTGAAGACATAGATGTGGTCACTCACGTGAAAATGTATCGGAACCCTGAAAATTTCCTAAAATGTATTGATACCCTTAGATGTGTCTCCAAACGTATCGATACCCTTGGATGGGTCTTTAAAACGTATCGATACCCTGAGGCTTGGATCAAGCACCTTCATGACGAACATCATCACTTTCACGTCAAATTTTTTCGATATGTTGGATAACGTATCGATACCTTCAGGCTAAAAAACTCAAATGTATCGATACCCTTGCGAAAATCAAGTCTGTAATGACTAGTTTAGAGACATTCAATGTCGCCATTAATGCAAGTAAATAGAGTCATTGTGAAGAACTTATTGTAGATATAAAAACAACAATTTTTGAAGACAAAATGGTTGATGTACATTAAGAACAAGTGATTAAAGCAAGAAAATATTCTCCTGCATTTATTCTTTTATTATCTCATTACTATCCTCTGTATTTAATTTCTAATGAGAGAAATTATTCATATTGAATATTCACTCTTTTAGAGAGTTGTTAAAATAAATTCCTGTGAATTAATTGTAGGTTCCTCTTCACCTTTGATAAGAAGAACTGTTGTATTGGGTTGCACTTCACCCGTTTAAAAGAAAGTCGATTTTATGAGATTGCCCTTCACCCATAAAAGAAAGAGTTGTCTTGGGTTTCACTTGACCCGTAAAAATAAGTTGTTAGTGATCCTCGGTGTGAGCGGATTCAACCGAGAAGAGTGGACATAGACGGATTGTCAAACCACTATAAAAATTGAGTATTGCATCTCTGTGTCTTATTTTCTCTCTTTATATTCGTTGCACGAGCATTCCTGTTTTTGAATCTAAAATTTTTTTAATCTACAATTCACCCCCCTTTTAGAGTTTGCCAACTGGGACTTCACTTTAATGGTCCCTTATTACTCTTCTTCCAAGATTTCTTTTTAGCTTCTAGCTGTCTTATGAGATTTATTAAATGAGTTCCTTGTTTTTTAAGCCTTGCCTCTTCTTGAATGAGCATGCTTTTTAATTCTATCATATTCTATTTCTTCTTTATAGTATTATAATTGATTTGAAATAGAACATACTCAGGAGGCAAAGAGTTAATGATGAATTGTACAAAGAAACTATCATCCACCGTCATTTCTATAGTAAGTAATCTTGTTGTTACATTGGACATTTCATTAATGTGATCATGCATTGTATGAGTACCATCGACTTTCATGGTCGTTAACGTACCTATTAGAGTTCTAGCAAATGACTTATTAGCCAATTCAAACTGAGAGTGCATCTTAATAAAATTCGTAAATTCTTTAGCAATATTAGTTTTAGAAATGGTTGACCTAATATTACTTGCTATTGTCATTCACATAAACATTAAACTCAATCTGTTAGATCTTTCCCAGATAATACTCATATAAATATTAAATGTATATTGCAAATTCTCCTTTGGGTGAAAAATCAATACACAACTATAAACGTTATTAATGCGTAAAACAAATTTCACATAATTGACAATTATACATACTTTAGTTAAATATGCTTGTTATCTTTGGATATGCTAAACACATCTAACCAAGTACAATAATTGGCTAACATAATGTTCAAGATTAAAAAATGACTAATCAACCTTTGAGTGATCCTTAAATATTTTATAATCAATAAACATGAATTACTCATGACTAAACAATATTAGTATCAATATATCATCTTATTAGTAGATCACATATTAATGAGTAATCAAATTCCACTTAATTTGATATCTATAAAAACTTTCTAATTTGATCACTTTGGTGACTAATAAATTAAATATAATATCGATATCAAATTGAACTCTTTGAATCCTTAATGATGTATACACTACATATTTTCAATAATTAAAGATCATAAAACTTTAATAACAACAACAATGGTAATAATCTATTATAACCAAAGCGCATGTATACATAATATATATAATTTTCTAAATCATAATAAAATAAAAGTAAATTTGAATTTTTCATATTAAATTGTTCATAAATCTGTAGAATTAAGCAGCAACAAATGTATTAACATTATATAAATTTGAACATTAATTCTATCAAGATAATACATCTGTAATAGGAATTATGACTATGAAAATGATATCAATCATAATGAGTGCGGTATAATAGCATCATGGGAAACTAAACCCATTATAATGAATAATAATATAATATTAGCATTTAACAATGCACGCATTCTTTATATGGATTCATCAAACGATGCATAATATAAGTTAGATGACTATGAATTTGCCTAATTCATAACGAAAGCAAGGAGACTACTATTGTTATAATTATCATAATAGAGAGATTAATTGTTCTTAACCTGTACTTTGATACCAAATGTTACAAAATATTATTACATAAATTCAAGCATAAACATAAACATAAACCCTCAGATCTTGAACAATTAATCTTCCACTATCATATAATTTTAGAAAGTGGACTTGATTCCATAATAATAGTTTTGGTGAGACCTTTAATACAAAAAGATCAATTGTTCTCCTTACTGTATTTAGAACTAGAACTAAATTTCTCCCTTCAGCCACACTCTTTATTTTCTCGTTAATTTGATGGAAACTAAACAAACGTAAAGTGGTAAAGAGAGGACCAATTTTATTAGGTTTTTAAAATAACGCCCATCAATGTTATCATAAACATTCATCAACGTTGTCATAAACACTCATTAATCTTATAATAAAAATTATCAATGTTATTATAAATATCCATTAATGTTGTTATAAATACCCATCAATGTTATTATAAATACTTATCAATATTGTAATACCTAAAATACCCCTTTTAATAAACTAATAGAAAATTAGACATATTAAACCTTTATAATACACATGTGTGACTTAAAGATTTTTACTTACAATGCTTGCCTAGCTCTCATAAGATCGAATTCCATACTCATATAGGTAAATCTCTATCAAGTGTTTCCTATAGTTAAATATATTACCAATTGAGGCTATGGGATTTATTAAAAGTGTTGAACTTAAACTTAAGCACTAAAAAAGAAACCACTATCTCATTGCAAGAAAGACTTATAAATTAAAACAATAGTATTATAAGACAACAAGTGACTTGTTCTTACCTTTATGTACCTATTTCATGAGATCTCCAATCACATACATAGGGTTTCTTTGAAGAGTTTTCCATGGGAAACCCCCCCAAAAAAATTTTTTTGCATCGAAATATAAAAACCAATATAGGATCATGTAAAAGTATATGCATGTTTAAATGTTTTTAAATATTTTAAAATAAAAATGCTTAGGGTAAACATATATACCCTAATGATGATATCCAGCATAACTTAGTTGTCTCCAATTAGCCTTCAAGTATATCTACACATCGAATTAATGACAATAGTTCTAGTTATGTGTTCGAAGACATAACTACTCTATAAACTTCAACAAGCTTATAAATTATTTTCCTACACTTAAGAAAAATAATATTTACTCATTTGAATGTTGAAAAACTATGGAAACTATTTTCCATCTTATTCATCTTCTCTTTTCTTTCTTTATTTTGATAGTTTTTGTTCAAAACAAAAACTCTTTGATTTTCTCCACCATAGACGTATATAGCAAAAGGAAGAAGAAAGACAATAGTTTTTAATCAACTTTTTTTTTTCTTAAACGTATATCTATTTTGTTAAGAAAATAAAACCATTCAATATACTTTTTACTAGCCACATGGACGGATAGTAACCAAAAAGAGGAAGGAGAAAATTGATTCCCTTTATTGTTTTTCTCTCTTGCATGGACGGAAAGCAAAAAACAAATAAATCACATGCCATTTTTTTTCTTTTAACCAATAAAGAATAAGCATATGACATAGTTTTATTGGTGGATTTTAAAAACATCTTAAAAATAATTATAATATCAATTTGATATCATTCATTACAAACTAATAGAAAAAGAGAAATAATAATTATTAATTATTATTATTTCTATATTACTAATAAATAATAATAAAAGTTTGACTTATTCAAACTTATAATAAAATAATAATATTAAATAAATAAATAAATATATATATATATATATATATAATTTTTTAATCAATTATTAAAAAATTAATTCTAGTCATTCATTTAAAAATGATTAAAATCTAGTACAATTTTGACACTTGACAACTTATTATAATGCCATTTGTCAACAAAATATTTATTTATTAAATAACAATTATTTAATCATTAATAAATAAACAAATTTATTTATCGGAACATTTCTTGATGTATAAGTGTTATAGCGACATTGTAGGGATAATTTATTCTTTACTTTAAAGAATAAAATTACTTACCGATCAATGTGTCAGAGTAATTTAATTTTTATCAATATAAAATATCATTAACTAACTTAATGATATTTATTTTATCCATCGTGATCTACTGATTATTGTGTATGACCCTTTGGATTTACCACGAACTAGATATGAGCCAATACAAGCCCTTTTGTGTTACTTCGGTACAACTCATTGTAGTGAAGTTCTTAATGATCATGAGTGATCTCTAGTAAGATGTCATGACTCCTAAAACACAGAGAATATAATTTCGAATAAACCCATATAATCGTATTTATATATAGTAAAGTCCTTCTGTTGTTGACTCTCAATCAAGTGCAGGCTATAAAGTCTTCAAACTTCTAACTCGATTATTGGATTAGAAAATCAATCATAAATAGGATCCGCATATCCGAAAACTCATTTTTAAAATTTTTGTACTCTGATAAGAGATTTTGATCCTTATGTATAATATTCTTACCTAGGATCTCAAGCGCAAATATTTGAGTCAGCAGATTTCATCTTGATCATCATCTATTCTCATACAATAAGAATATATTGCCATCAAGCTTTTCTTATTAGGCGTGATTAGGTCGACGCGATATATATAAGTGAACGATATGTCTCACTACAGATAGTAACTGTGATATCTCAGATTAAAGGACTAATAGTATACTAGTATGGCTGTGTGATAAAATCATTAGCTATAGATAATCGCTTATGTGATTTGTCACGTTTAGTAATATATTCTCAAACATAATACCCATGTTTATACTCTTGTGACATAAGACTTGTCATCCAACTATTAGTATTGAATACGAATTATTTATAGTAACAAAACATGCCATCATGTAATGTCATTATCCTTAATGATATTACCTTAATTGAAAACTTATTCGAATGTATTTAAATTATAAATTTTGTTCTCATATTTAGAATACATTATAGATAAAGTCTTGATACATAATTGTAATATCCTGTATCTTGATTTAGGGGTATTTTAGTAAATAAAAATAAATTAGGAGCATTTTGATAATTTGAACATAGTTATTGTAGCAATATCAAAATTGGTATTGGTGATACTGAATGAAAGCTTATTACATCTAGATAATCATGCAACAAACGACACTCGAATTGGATAAGTATTGAGAGAGTTATGATATTTTCCGACTAAATAGGCAAAATCGCAGCCCAATTTACAAAGCACCCTTATTGTCAATTTATTTTCTCGATGTTTTGAGATCGATAGGATGATTATAATATGTAGAATCCAATACTGCAAATGACTCTTAATTTGGATAAGGAATGATGAAGTTATGACGTTTTTTAAAAAATCAAGTGAAAAACGGACGAAAACGAAAATTGATGATGTGAACGACTTCATAAGGGTGTTAAAAATCTTGGAAAAATGAATTAGGGTGAGAAATAAAAGGCTTTTATAAAGATGAAGAGTGAAACAGAAGTCGGGACGTGAAACGAGATGAGAAATGACTATTTTACCCTCGATTAGTCATTTTATCGTAAAATTATAAATTTACCCCTGAGGCCTATATATACATGCCTTTAGTTCTCATTTTTATTTTTGTGCAGGGCAGAGAAAGAGAAAGAGGAGAGGAGAGGAGAGAAAAAGTAGAGAGAGAAAATATTTTTTGACTATAACTTCTTGCACACAAGTCAGATTGATGCACCGCTTGTGCCATTGGATTCGTGTCAACGAGGAAAACCAGATTCTGATCACAAAACGTCAGAAAAGTCATCAAAACAGTACCAAGAGTTCACTATATCTATGATGAAATGTTAATCTTTTTTCACAATTCAACCTCTAAAATTGAATGTTTTACCTTGTAAAGGCCGAATAAACTGTTGGTGAGCAATTCTCACTATGAAACCTATGTTTTCCATGGATTTAAGAGAATGATATTGATTATATTATAAGTTGATTGATTTTGATTGTTTAACTTGAAATTTATGTTGTGATTGGTACATCGAATTGTTAACAATGTTATGATATTGAGTGTTTGTATTATAGGGTTCATTAGGCTTAAAATGTAGAA
>JAVXUL010064108.1:0-10117 GCA_035590515.1 Trichilia minutiflora
GAAGAAGAGTTCCTGACTGGTTGTCTCGGGCAGGGTGCCCGAGGCGGTTTGACTATCTTCCTATTGGCCTGACCAGCTTCTCGAAACGACACCGTATAAGAGAGCCTACTAAATACGTGCATTTAATGGGTTTAGATAAGGTCGTGGGAATGGGTCTAGACCACTGGATTGGATTTCAATAAAATCCCCCTACACATATATTAATTTTCGTTAAAGTGATATCACAAATTCCACCCTATTTAATAAATAACAAATCTATATTTATTAAAACATATTTTGATATTATTTAAATTATTTTTAATTTTTTAGGTCAATATGAAATTGAATGGCCACCGGTGACTTGATTAAGTGATTTATAAATATAAATGACTCCAAAAATTTTTAGATATCGAGAATGGGAAGAGGGAGATTTTAATATGTGTATAATTAATTTTTATTTGTGCTAATTCAATTAAATTAATAGTTAAATAAATAATAATTATTTTTTTAATAAATTATATATATATAATCCAGTCTGATCTTATATTTACTATACCAAATAAAAGTAATATTATATTTAATTTTATCTTATTTTATCGTATTCCATCTTATTACCAGCTTGAGTGTATTAATTAATAAAATTAAATATATAATTTAATTTAATTATACACTTCAACAAATTGAGACTTTGATTGTAATAATATCAAATATTAACTAAAAAAAAGTTGCTTCTCCACTATCAAAAGAAAAGGAGAAAAAACGTCGGGAGGAATACACTTATTCGACAACCGCAAGGCTCAGCAAAGGGATCCTAGAGAAGGCTGATGAAGACGAGCACGTTCAGCAAATATTTTCAGCCAAATTTTGAAGTAGACTTGGCAATCCGGTTCTGCAATGGAGAGGGCTCCAAGACGAGTGATGGTAATCTAAAACAAACATTGTCAGTGATGAGCTGCTCCATTTACAGAGTTTAATTAAGAAAAAGTAAAATAGGAATCTTATCCTTCTGGAGCAAACTGAAAGTCTGTATCAGGATCAGCGATGTCGGCTACCCTTGACTATAATTTACAAGTAGAGTCATGTCATGAGAACAATGAAGCAATTCATTTGAAGTTGAACATGGAACCAGGGAATTGGTGAGGAGTTGTAAACTTGTAATAGCTTTCAATCAAATAGCTGATCCAGCTATTAACAGAAGCATGAAATGTTTTCAGCTAATGCTGTCAGGCCTCTTACCGAGTCATACAGACTGTGACAAAAATGTTTCTTCGTGAAAATGGACGTATCTGTTCTTGAAATCACAAAAAATACTATAAAATGAAAAAGTCTATTTTTCAAAAAAAAAATTATTTATACTTAAAACGAGGGTTTTCTTAAGATTAAGAGAAAACTAAAAAATAAATAAAACTTCTTTCAATAAATCTCTCTTAAGTTTTTTTTTTTTTTTTTAATTTAAATTATTTTATCTTTTATAATTGACAAGTACACATGTCACTTAATTTTTACTTTTCTCCATGATTATCATCATTAATTGTCTAAATCATGAAAAATAACTATCGTAATAATTATTCATTAATAAAACATATAAATCATAGTTAACATCTTTATAAATCACGTGTTAAATGCCTAGTCAAATTATCTTCCCGCATCAAGAGTATCGTTCAGAGATCACTTGAGTCTTGTTTACTTCTAAGACCATTTGGATACCTAACCCGAGATCTTTAATGTGCAAAGGTCTTAGAGTATTGTGAGATGTGTGAGATCTTAAGGATCATAGATAACTTCAAACCCAAAATCGCCTCAGGAATCCTCAATAGTATCGTGGTCTCAGGTTGCATATCATTCCTAAGACTTACTAAGTGTTAAAGTTTCAATAGAATTACTAACGTAGATGACCTTAGGTGATGTGTCCCTCTGAGACCTCTTTTTATTGACCTCAGGGGGGTAAGGCTCACTAGTGGGCTACCGATTTGGTTTTGTACCTTTGTTAGGCCTTGAGTTTATGTGTCGTGAATTCTCCCAAACATTAAACCCTCAATTTTTAGTTAAAAAGTATTTTTGAATAAAAACTTCATACTAGTCTTTTAAAACTGGACCCTACCTAACAGTTGCTTCTTTAAACGTTACATCGCTTTCGTATTCAATGTCAAAATCGAATGTCTTTCCACATGTCACTTAAGTAATGGTCTGACAATGAAGAACTTTGACGTTGCTTGTGGCATCAACATGTATGGTAGCCCATCATTAAACTGGGCATCGTCTCCCAATTTGTCTGCCTATATATCATTACCTTAACAAACTCTCATGAGGAAATTTTGGTTTTTTCCAATAAACCATGTACTATTGGATCATACAACCCATCATTACCCTAGCTCCTTTTCTTAAATATGATAACAACCTTTTGAAGTTCCAAGATTAATACTCATTAACCTGATACTCCCTTATCTATGGGATTTGTTTATGGTTAGGGTTTTTTGAGACAGTTGGCCTAGAACCTTTCGTGATGCGCTGTAATATCCCTTTTTCCTCATTTGTTCTCTCTTTACTTTATCTCTGTTTTACATACTCTTGTTTTTGCACATTCTTAAACTTCTTCACATCCTTCAACTTTTAAGATCTTCTCAGTGCTACAACTACCAGTAAGTTTATTTATTCTCAGCTTAATGGTTCCATTTTGCATGCTAATTGGTTATTGTAGAAAAGAACTCATATATAAACATATAGGAGTTTAATAGTTATAGTCATCATACTAATTTAATATGTTGCTTGAATGTTGCTTTAATCAATTTGTCTTTGAATATTCTTCTCCAAGATTGTTTTGAAGGTAAAAGTGTGTTGAACATATATTTTTAGGTTTTCTTTTAGGGTAGATATATGTTAGACTTCACTATTATAGACCTTGAATTTAGCTTCTTCCCTTTAGTGTAGCCTTAGAACTAAGATTTCGGACCTTAGCTCAGGTGTTTACCCTAAGATGTTAATAATCCTGAGCGATTTGTGTTATATCTTTTTCTAACTTTTGAATAGAAATGTCTTCTTCTTCAAGCAATAGTGTAGAGAAGGTTGCTGTTAGGGAAAATGCCTCAAAAGACAAACTAGTTTTAATAATAGCCCTTGTGCTGGTCTTCAAAACAGAGGGACCACGATCTCTATATGAGATTGATTGTTTCACTTTCTCAATCATGAAATCTGATTCGATCATGGTTGATTTTTTCATTTTATCGTGAAATCTGATTTAAAAGCTTATGTAGTTTGTTATAATATACCAAAGATCACTTACCTGAGAGCTTTGGAGGCAAATAATGTCCCCAACTATCATTCTAATAGAGAGATAGCCTTGAACAAAGAGCTGATGTATTTAGGGTCAAAACTACCCTTACAAAGTTACTTTGGTCAAATTTTTAAGTCTTTCTACATCGCCTCTACTAATTAAACTTGAATAGCTAATGTATCCTTTATGGACTATTTGTATTGTGGAGTTAAATCTCTTACTCCCCCTGACATTACAAGAGATAGGGTCCCTGTATTTATTGAAGAAGAATCCAATAAAAAACTCCGAGTGGTTCTATCTATAAATCCAAGCGAAAAAAACCTATAAAAGGGAACCTGTCCTACAATAAATATTGAAAAATAGGTGATTCTTAGTCAGAGAAAAATGGAACTTTGATGCCTCTATCTGTGCTCCTAGAGTATTTGGGGATATGATAACTTAGGTAGATGAGCCAAAACTTACGTCCCAGAATCAAAAACGGGTTAAGACGATTAAGTCTTAAAATTAGGACCAAATAACCTTTTTATTTGAAGATTCTTTGATCACCTTGAGTTTGGTTAGCTCTTGCTGCTCCCAGGATTTTTTGGCTCTCTAAAAAACAAATTTCAGTATGTGTAAGTAAACTTTCTTATTTCTTCTTATTTTTATGATCCATGCTTCTTCTAATACTTTATGTTATCTTTTTCTCATTTCTATGCAAGCCAAATAACCCCCAAAAAGTAGACACCTAACCCTTTCGACATCCTATGGAACTAGGTAGTAAAAAAGAAAACTAAAGAAGGTTCTAATGCCTCTAACCCTCTACCCTGATGCAAATGACAAGTGGTGGTGCTCTACTATGACCTGCCACCTTCACCTCCTAAAAAAACACTAGTAAAAAGAAGTAGGACTTGACGCCTTTAGGTAAAGAAGCACGGAACCCCAAAAAGGTTAACGGTCACATTCTAAAGAAAAAGGTGGATGACAAATCCACTAATAAACAATGTGATGACAACTCTTTGGGGGATCTAGATTTTAAAGAGCTAACACTAGAGGATGTCCCCAGTAAAAAGCAAGAATTCTTTGCCCACCTCCTCGGGACATTTAACGACATGGCCTTTAGTATTTGTTCAGATATCTCTAAGTTTCTGGCCTTTACCAATGCTAAGTCTAATATGAACTTTATATATAAATAGGGTTTTAGGGTAAGTCTTCACACTTTTCACCTTTTTTGTACTTGATCTTCTTCTAACATGTTAATATTATTGATCAGTTTTGTATCTAGATTCTTTATTCAAGGCCCTGCACAGGAGGTTCGCTCAAAAGGAGGAAAGAAAGTGAAGAAGATAAAAGATCATAACAAATAGACGGTGGGCAAGGTGGAAAGACTAAGAAACAATTGGCTATTGAATAGACTCAATTTAAAGAGAATGAAGGTCAATGGGCCAAAGACAATGGGGAGATCGAGACCTAGATGGCCACCTTTAAATCCTTCTACTCCAACCTAAATTGTTAAATTCATATTCTACGGTATGATCTTCATAAAGTAAGGGAGAGAAGTAAGGGTTTAAAGTTTAAAATCCGAAAGGAGCACAAAAACTCCCAATAAAAGGTGAAAGAAGCCCAATAGACAATAAAAGCAGTTAAGGCCACCATAATAGAGAATGTTTATAAGGGAGAGAATGTTTATGAAGCCTTGGGTTGAGAACTCCCAACCTTCAAAGAAGTTACCTCCATTAAACCCACTATATAAAATCTTTTAGCTCCAATCGAGATCCATCCTACTGACACTTGTGCTTATAAGGAGCCCTTATAATCCGTTCAACCATTAATTCAGTAAGATGATCCTCCTGCTGCTTCATGAACTTTATTGATGTATCTAGTAATATACCATAACCCTTAAACCACAATAAAGAAAGTCTTCATCGATTTGATTGCAAAATTTCAAAATTGGATTTGGTGGCTTTCACAGATACTGATTGGGAAAATAATATTGATGACAAAAAATCAGTTAGTGAATTTTATGTTTATTATGGTGATAACTTGGTTTCATGGTGTTTTAGAAAGCAACAAATGATATTAAAATCAAGTACTAAATAAAGTATAGAGCTTTGGCTCTTGCTTGCAGAGAACTGACTTGGATTAATTTAATCTTGAAAGAAATAAATCATACACCTTCTAAGGTACCTCTTATTTGGAGTGACGATACAAGTGCAGTAGCAATAGCTTTAAATCCAATGCTGCACTCTAGAATAAAACACATAAAATCAACCTGCATTACATCGGAGACAAAGTAGCTACCAAGGAGATAAAAATCAGATATGTGCCAAGTAATGATCAAGTAGTAAATTTTTTCACAAAAACATTACCATTTACCAAGCTTGTAAAATTCAGAAACAAGCTTAAGGTTATGCCAAGACCCTTTAGCTTGAAGGGAAGTGTTGAAAACAAAGCAAAGTAAAGCCAAAAGAAAGTTATTGCTAAATTGATAAAGAGCAATGGCTGATTTTGTGTATACAAAAGTTTGTAATTCACATGAGATGCAATAGAAGTCAGAACAAAAGGATAAAAGCTCAAACAGCATAACATTGGTGAAGGAATCCTTAACAGAGTATGCTAGTACAATTGTCCTTAATACTTGTCATGATCTCGGGAGAAATCCAGCTTATAGAGTAGCCTGATTTACATACTTGGAATCATTTAGTTTATTCTAGCATTTATCTATTTTTCAATGTAATTAGTTGCAAGTTAATTAAATTTAGTAAGTTATGTATATATATCTCATTTACTCGTTAAAAAAAGGAACGAATGAAATGATAATTTTTTGACCGTCTTATTTCACTCATTTCCTGTCAGGAGGAGCAGACTTGTGAGGCTGAGGGCGAGACAAGGAAAATAGGGTCGACCCAGTACCTACAGGTCCTATATATTGATAAGCTTCACAAATTTGGAGCATTCAACTATTCACACTGCAATGCAATCTTTTCTAATAAATTAATTCTGTCCGAGTCTTTCTGCTTACCAGGCCATTTCAATCTTTTGAGGTGAGTCACTGCTCACTTCCATGTGAATATCTTCAAATTTAAAGGAATATACACAACTCAGCATTGACCAAACACTGGTATTATATTTCTATGGGGTCATCATGGAACTCAACTCTAAAGTTGTCGGGAGAATTAAATAATTCAATCTGGAAGAACAGTCACCAAAGGTAATGGAATGGGATCACAATGCCTTCTTACTCTAGGAAACAAATCACTTGAATTTAAAAACCATTTCTTATTCTGTTTTGCAGGATAGTGAACCTAGAGGAAGATTTAACATAGGTGAACAAAGAAATTGTAATAAAGAGGCAGAAAGATAATATAACCGACCTCTCTCCTGAACAAAAGGTTTTCTTGCAATGTAGCAGGTGTATTCTGTTCGGTTCTAGTAGCTGAATTTGTCTCCATTGCCATTGTTTACAACATCTTTTCTCCTTGCATCTCAGAGGTCACTTGTCTCCAACCCAATCTGAACGTACCTTTACCCTATCTGGTAAGTTTATACCCCTCTGTACAAACAACAAATATAGACATGGTTATAATCAGCAAAACCTTAAGGCATATTCACAGTGGCTCATAAATAAAGAGGAAACAAAAATTGACTTACGCCTAGTAAAAGGGCTCCAAATAAGTAAAAGAAAACCCAAACCCATACCCAAATAAATATCAAATTTCTCAATCCGTAAAATTCCTAAAATGAACAATAGTTTAAAAAAGCATGATCTCCATCTTGAAGGATTGACAACTGAATGGATTTTCCTCGACATGGAGGAGGAAAAATGATGCTTTAAATCGAGTGGAAATGGGCAAGAGTAACAACTTAGGGAGTTAATTTAAAATTTACCTTATGGTTAGCAACATCTGTTGGCAGATCTATATTGAGAAAAGATCTTTCTGGATAAGCTTGATTCCTGATCTCAGCCATTATAGCATTTATGATAAGATAAGCAGGCCTCAGCACCAAGAGTGAAATCAATATCGTTGCTCTTACCTTCAACACCTACAATTTCACTATTTAGCCTATCATATTGGCAAAAATAAATAATCGTTATGATAATGAGAAAATTGATCAGGATAAAAATATATGACAGCCAAGTATACGTCATGCAAAATCATGATACGTCCTCAACACCATTGATCTTAAATATTAGTTTCACTACATTTAGCCTCAAATAAAATAATAGATTATAAAACTGTGAATGTGGCTTTCACAAAACAAAGACAAAAGAATCAATCCAATTAATCCAGCATATGCCAATTGCCACAGAATATTAGAATCTGAGTTTATACCGGTCACATGACATAGCAATAGAAAGAACACCATAAAAGAATGCCCCCCGAGCACCTACGATTGTCCCCGAGTAAACACTGCCAATTCCAATGAAAAACTAATCAATTTTTTTGGTAGCATAAACTCATCAAGCAAATTGGGAGTATGATGTATTACTTGTCAACAGAATAACAGCCAAAGAGCAGTACATGCTTGTACATTTGCAGGGACAACATAAAAAACAGCCTTTCTTTAGTTTCTACATCGCATGACAATAAAATCAATTCGACTTTTCTTCATAGCCATTGAATGACCATTATATTTGTGAACAGGGTGGTGTCCTGAATCTTATGACAATAGACTTACTTTATCTCTTTTATTTTTTAATAGCATTTACACACAGTTCTATGAAGTTCAAAAATTTTGATGACTATAATTACATTTAAACCATATCAACGAGCTCTTATGAAAGAAACCAACTTTTGTGCTTCTAAATAACACAAAGTTCAGAATTACCATGGGATATATCTGAAGGAGCTAGAATGACATATCCATCACTGAATTTTAATTGTTTAAAGGAAAAAGAAGAAGAAAGAGGAGCATTAAACCAATGGGAAGACCGTAAACAAAAAATTGAACACCCTGGTTATTTAGAAAATTTTCTAATGTAATTATTATGTCTCATTTTTTCTCTTCATTTTAGGCTGTTTCCAACTGAGTTAGGGCCGATAGAAACAGTTGGCAAGTTTTAGATGGTTGTCTTTCATTTTTTCTAGTCCAATTATTGGATTGATATTTTTTAGACGACAAAAAATAATTAAAAATCTATTTACCTTCGGTCTCAAGGTTAAAGTAAATAAGTTTATACATTATCTCATGATTTTATTTTTTCTTGTTATAGAAATTATTGCGTTCAAATTTATAATATATTCTACATCCACCTTCCACGTTTGCCGATAGAAAAAATAAAAATAAAAATTTTAAGTAGAACGGATACAACAAAACACTCCAATAAAAATAAAATATGTATTGATAATTATAATTAATTAATTTTAAAATAAATGTATACGTATCCAAAATAATTGGATAGATAATCGGAAATTAACTATTTATCTAAATTTCAAGCAAACATCCCCAATAAGATGGAGAGATAAACACCATGCTGCATTTGGTTCTCCAGTGAAAAATGAAAATATATATCTTAGAGTTCCTTCTTCGCAAATTAATTTCCTTGAAAAATTGAGATGCTTAACAATTTACATGGTACGTTTTGGGTTCATAAATTTGAGGTTCGGATTGTAAATGTACAGTATGGGTTTTCAGACTTAGACCTCTAAGGCGGATCCTAAATAGTAACAGACCACTATTACTTAATACACCCATAGTTGATTTGCTTCAATAAAAGGGAGTCGCTACATCCACTGATGTGGTCAAGTTAACAATCCAGTCCAGCCCAGTTTAACTCTGGAGTTGTTAAATGATAACATTAAATATTAGGTTTTAAATTTTAATTTTAATTAATTTTAAAATCTTTGATTGTTCAACTACAAAGTACAAACCACTAATCGGATTGCCATGAAGTTGGAGTCAGTCCGTCTGTCCGCCAGTTGCATGCCGCGTATTGTCATGGCAGCATGAAACATACAACAGGAACAGGCTGATGCTTTTGTTTATTTTGTTTATACATGAAGATTCTTGCTTTTTAGATTTGTAACAGTATAAAATCATAAAGAATGATCCAGAATAAAATTAATGGTTCGATAATAATCATTTAATATTTAAATTAAAAAAAATTAAAGAAAAAATTTAATAGAGAAAATTAATAGTAATTTAATAATTTAATTTTAAAAATCATACTTTTTTTTTATATCTTTTATATTTAATTATTGTCATATTTTTTATAATTATGATATTATCAGATATTATAAGATTACGATCATTTATCATCGAATATAATCATTAGGATATAAAATTTTTCTTTATTTACGAAAAAAAAATACAAGTTTAAATTTTGTGTAAAATTAAATAATTATTGAAAAAAAAATTTAGGATTCAATTTCATATATAAGACCTTATGTCACGCCTCAACACGTGGATCTCACACGTGACAACTATCACAAACCCCAAGATGTACTCAATCATCCAGAATACACCCTATAGGCCTGTAAGGCATTCACAAAATCCTGTTTCAAAATACTTCTAATATTAAATCAACCTAACACACAAACTCTAAATATATCATTAAACAAGGCCACAAACACTTCAAATTAAATCAGTGCACACAAATAGATAAAACATTCATCCTGATAAAATCAATGGGAACCAATCCATCCTAAAAATAAGTTTTAATGTCTGTTACAAATCATTTATCATTCATACAAATCTCATAAATAAAAGAAAACTGAGAAAAACTACCAGTGGACTATGGACTTTATCAAGTGAGTCGATTTGGCTATACCTGAGCCTTCAATCCGAAGCAACCACCACCACTAGATTTCGATCTAACGCTTAACCTGAAACTGAAGTGTGAGGGGAGTGAGTATACGGGAATATACTCAGTGAGTGAACAAGAAA
>JAVXUL010064119.1:0-10116 GCA_035590515.1 Trichilia minutiflora
ATAAATCCATACTAATGCGCTTCTGACAATACTCATATTGTCAACCTACATATATCATCATATGATATCATTAGGTGGTAACTAGTATGCTTACTATATGATATGGTTGCCCAATCCATATCATGTACGTAATAAACAATTTGATAATTTTATTTAACAATTAAATGAAAATATCTGGACTATTCACATATATTCTTTATAGATGAGTATGCCAATATAAAAGAAACAACTAATATATGTGAATAACGAACAATTCTTTCAATGATAATTTAATATTTTATATAAGATCACTAGCCCTAAAACCGATAACACGAATGGTTTCTAGGGCATACACTAACAATCTCTCACTTGCACTAGAGCCATTCACTGTGGTACTGTATACCCATCTTCCCAAGATGCAGGTCTAGCTGTTTTAGTGTCATCGCCCTAGTGTATGGGTAAGCAACAAATTGCTGATAATGTTTTCTGTATTATTGTCTTTTCAGTTCCAATGAGTTTTCTCAGAATGTGATACTTGTGCTGAATATGCTTAAACTTTTGGTGTACCCAGGGTTCCTTAGCATGTGTAATAGCTCCAGTATTGTCACAAAATATGGTTATTAGATAACACATATCAGGAATGACACCTAGTTTAAACACGAACTTTCGCATCCAAACAGACTCTTTTGCTGCTTCAGAAGCGGTAATATATTCAGCTTTTATAATGAAGTCCTGTTGTGGTAGTTTGCTTAGAACATTTCCAACTCACAGCCCCTCCAGTACATACAAAAACAAAATCGGATATAGAATTTCTATTATCTATACTAGATTAGAAGTCAGAGTTTGAGTATCCCTGTATACTCAGATTCTGAGCTCTATAAGATAAGATCAGATCCTTAGTCCTTCATAAGTATGTGAGGTTCATTTGAATGATTAACCTATATATTCCATTAAGATTAGCCTGATATTTTCTTTTAACACTTACAACATACATAATATCAGGTCGTGTATATAGTATAGCGTATATCAGACTACCAATAACCAATGTATAAGGAACAACACGCATCCGCTGTACCTCTTCGTCAGTCTTTAGACCCATATCTTTAAAAAGATTAAAACCATGATGGAAAGACAAGAGACCTCTCTGAGAGTTCTCCGTTCTAAATTTCTTCAGTCTCTTTTCTATGTACATCTTTTGGGATAATCATATTACCCTCTTCGCTCTATCTCTATAGATGCGAATCTCTAAAACATAAGTCAATTCTATATAGTATTTAATCGAGAAGGTTCTAGATAACCAGATCTTAACCTCAGTCATCATGCCAATATCATTATCCATAAGCAATACGTTATCCACATACAATATGAGAAACATAATGGTATGAACTTTCACCTATTTATAAACACAAAGTTTATCTGGGTTATTCTTAAATCCATACAATTTGATCATATTATCAAATCATTTATTCCAATTATGGAAAGTTTGCTTCAATCCATAAATGGATTAATGTAATTTGCATACCTTATTACTATCTGCAGTGGATACGAAACCAATCAATAGGTTACTATATATAAATATTTTTCTCAAAATACCCGTTAAGGAATGTCGTTTTCACATCCATCTGTCAGATCTCTAAATCATGGTATGCTGCTATGGCTAGGATGATAAGGATGGATTTAATTATAGTCATGGGCGAGAAGGTATCCTCATAATCCAACCCTTTAGAGGCATTTATAACTCACTTCAAAGTGTATACATCCCTACTTAAAATATTTATACACATATTTAGAAATTTCTATATATTTTATTAAACGTCCATCAAATTACCGTATTACCACAATAGTCGCTGAGTGAGGGCAAAACAAATGTCAACCTTTTCAAATAAATATGCGGTATCCATTTGGCCAAGTAATTAAGAAGATATTGAATCTAAAAATTAAAAAGAGTGATAAATTGGTGTCCATAAATATCATTTTCCTTGGATAATGGAAATGATTATCAATCGATTTCCTAATGGGGTTTTCTTGTTTGAGGCATTGGAATTTGGAAACAAAAAAAGGCCTCTTTCATGATTTCACATCATTGATTTGGTGGATTCTTTTCTCCTTTTTCCTCCTCAAATTCCCTTGATAATTATATATATGCCACAAAATATTTCTGTTGATAATTGTATGTGTGCAACAAAATTTAAAAAAAAAATATCAATGCAAATTAACCTAAATTTCAACTTCGTTTTGGTAATATGGGTGCATGCAGGCTTACAATGAGATCGCACATGCGCAGTTGCAAGTGCAATGGAAGACAATAAGAGAAAAGGAGAAAATCCTATTTTTGGTGTAAAATTACTAGAAATACCAGTGGTCACAAAATTTAACGTAGATATATTTACAAAAGGAGCTCATTTAGATTGTGAGGTAATATTTGCGTCTGAACGAGAAAATGAGAAGAAACTTCCTCCGTGAAGTTTAAAGACTTTCATTTAATCATAATTCATTGAAGTGTTTCAATTAAACACATTGCCATAAAGGAATGTCTCTCATTTTCGACATCGAAAATGCCTTTGTTTCCTAATCAACGAATATAACCTAATGTACTTTAGGGGCATTGTTCTTAGAGCCCATTGCCCTAATATGGCTTAACGTACTTTAGAGGCATTATTTTTAAGGAATGTCACACCGATTTTATCTTTGCAAACTTTCACTGAGGGAGAAAAATTACAGCCATTTTCATCGATGTTATATCAGCCATGGCTATCACATTTTCATTTACCTAATTATTAGATTTTTATATTTATCTTTTCAATAACATTTTCTAATTTTAGAAATGTAACGTTTTCACCAAAAATCGATAACTTTTCGAAATACAGAAACATAACAATTTTAGAAAAATCAATTCATTCACAGAAACACGAATAACTGTTAAGACACATTTTATATTATATATATTAAGATAATATTCATAAAAAATTAATATTTAAAATTGAGTCAAAAAATAATTAATTAAATCCTGCATATAAACACCTACCTGAATCTCTTGATTATCGGTACGCTCTTGTGGATTTTTCTCATTCCTTAGGAACAATTCCTAATATCCATTTAGTAAGAAAGATTACTAATTCTCCATATAGCACGTAAAATTTGTAAGAAAAATACAAAACTAATCAAATGAAATTATTACAAATCTTTAACAATTTTCTAACATATTACATTATCAAAATAATTATACATCTCCAATACATATCTAAAATTTGATATCTAATCCTATTAACTTTAGAATATATTAAATCATTATAAAAATTATACATAAATTTATTAAGAAAACTTATTTTTCCTTCCTTTTCTTCCCTTTTCTTCTTCTTCTCCTTCTCCTTCTCTCTGTCTCTTGGTTTCTTTTCTTCCTTACTTTTTTTCTTCTTCTCAATTCTATTTTCTTTTAATTCAAATTACAATTGAAGCACTTTTCATCCAATTAAAATCTATTGCAATAGTAACCAACTTAAGAAAATAAATTTCAACCATTCATTTCATTTCTTTCTTTCCAATCTTAGCATGCCATTTGTCCCGATTAATCATTTCAATTTCCATTCTTTCTTTTTTTTTCATTCTTATCAACCTTAAAAGAAATCAATGATCCCCAATTTTTCACATCTTTTCCATTTCTTATCGAATTGCATAATTTCAATTGAATTCTCTATTTGTTTAATATTACACACCGCTTTTATGAGAAATTATACCAAAAAAATCCTTCTTTTATATACGAGCACATATAAAATGAATTGGTGGCATAAAATACACCATTTAATCATTCATACTTATCCATTCTAAATACATTATACATGTGCTTAATCTATCCAATTTATATTTCTCCACCATGGCCTAGATACTTCCATGCAAATATTTTAAATTGATCATTTGTTGCTACCTTTGCCACTTATACAATGATTTATAACTCAATCAAATATATATTTAATATAATTTAGATACTAATTATCAATAATATTTATAAGTTAAAAAAAAATTGTAATGTTACACTTTCACTTTTTGGGACATCTCAACGTTGATGGACTAGAGCAACATTATCGATGGAGAGGGGGAGATGTTCGTAAAATTTTTGTTTCTCATTTGCTATGTCCATCAAGCCCAGCTCTGGAATGTCACTATTAAGAGAAGCAAGTGAAAGTTGTTAAACATCATGCCAAACATACTTAGGATTTAATCAAACAAAACATGCATTAGGGTTTGTTTTTCTTCAAAATCATCAAAATAACATTGAATCACTAAAAGTTAGTGATTAATAAAGACTTTGAAAGATCCAAATGGATGGAATCCTCCAAAAAATCAAACCTCAAAGCTTTACCCTTGCTTGGCCATGAGATGTGAGAGAGAAAAGCTTGAATTGATTTTTGTTTTCAATTGAAATTATGGCAAAAATCAATCATGAAAATTGACATATATATACATATACACACACACACATAATCACCATAATTAGTCAAAGTTCCTTATGAACAAATTCAATGATAAATAAGTCTCAAAGCTTAGTTAACAAACTTTATAATAATAATGATAAAATCATAAGTTTGCCCACATTAAATCATTTACTGCCAATATGTCCTAAAGCTAGTCAAATTAATTTTGACAAACTTTAATTAATTTTACTTATATTTTCTAATATTAATGGAATACTATAACTTATATTAAGTTATAAACAAGCCATTAGTTTCATTAAATTATTTATACTTTTTAATCGATTGTAATTAACAAGAGTCCAATCTCTCTTAGTAGATAACAATTAATTATTCTTTCTCTTTGGCAAGAATAATCAGATGATTATTAGTTATGATCTCTTGAGTTTACTGTGGTATTAGCCGTGAGCAGGAATCGATCTCATCAATCATGTTTTGAACTCTTTGAATGCTCAATGACTATGGTTAACAACTAGTAATATATCATAATCCTTAAACTACAATAAAGATAATCTTTATCTATTAATTCACTTTTAATTGTACATTCTATATGGGTCATGTCCCTCTGTCGTCTAATCCTGAATAAGTCTAGGCTTATAGAGTGTTAAAACCCTAAATTTAGTGTATATTTCAAACCACTTATCATAGTCATTGAGCATTGCGCGCTGAAATTTTCATCATGAACCTCTTCTATGTGACTTTATTTGAAGGTCGACTGGAGATTTACTTTTTTAGTCATATACCTATTTCCAATTGGAAACTTGAATCCAGATCGAGTTAATAGAAATGAAAGATCCTATATATCGAGTCTATAGATCCCATCTTGGTAGTCATTTACATCTTGATATAAATAACACATGACCAAACTGGTTTCTTATAGAAGATGTGATTAGTCTAGTATTTATACACTATATAAATCATATGCATCTATATCAGATGACGATTACAATAGCTCAAGTCAAATGAGTATTTTGTACACTAGTATAATCTAATAATGAATTATTGACTATATACATTCTATGTGATTTATCATTTCTTTGATCAGGCTTGAAAAAAAGTTCCTTAACTGTTAATCATACTAATATCCTAGTAATATGACTTTCAATGTTATCCGCTCTAATATCATCTCATGATATTCATCGAAGATATTCATGTGCCTATTACACAATACTAATACCTAGCCGATACTGTGTATATAAGGAACAATTTAAATAATTTGATTATCTGGGCATTCATATACATACTCCTTTTATTAATATAATAAAAAAGGAAGCAATATACACATATGAATAAAAATAGTTTCTTTATTGATAATATGTACAATATATATGTCACGCCTCGACCCTAGTCGGTCATATGACAATCGTTGTGAATCCCAAAAATACATCCTATCATTTAGAATGAACCCCTGGGACCCACAAGATATTAGTACCTGTTTTCAAACTCATTTTCAAGATAAAATAATATAATATGGAAGATTTTCATGTAGATATAAAATCAACATCAAGGTTTTCTCAAAATACTTTACAATCATAATACATATATCTCTTAGCCAAGCCAAAATACCCAAATCATATTATTACAAATATTTTTTCGTACAGTGGACCATAATATAAAAACTTGAGTCGAGTACCTGAAAATTCTACTGAAGTCTCGCTTCAGCTATGCTATGTCGCACTCGACTACACTAACCTGAAATGGAAAGTGAGGGGTGAGTATTTGGAAAAACACTTAATGAGTAGACAAATACTCAAAAACAAAAATTAGAGGCCCATACATTGATTACGAAAAATTCTCGTAATCATAAAATCAATTATAGTGAAATATGACATCATATATATATTTAAAAAACTAATATAATATCAAATATATATATATATATCCCCTTGATCTATAGGATCCCATCTACTCCCTCAGAACTGTATGACTGATTCGCAACCCTAGTTGAGGATGTATGCCTATGTATAATATCCCTCGATCTATAGGATCCCATCCACTTTCTCAGAGCTATATGGCTGATCTGTAACTCTGGTTGGGATACTATCATATCAGTATAAGACTAGCATACTTTAGCCTGGATATGTGGATTCCACCCATCCTACTTTGGATTGTATGGCCAATCCACACTCCTGGGTTTATTGGATTCCACCTACTCCACATAAACTGTATAGACAATCCTCACTCATGTATGTATAATCGATATTACGGTACACAAAATCATGAATCAACAACAATGGCCCATTAGGGCAAATCGAGTAACTGGTGTCTCACAAGGCCAAATCAACAAGTATGGCACCCCGGTCATTACACTCAACTATGCCACATTTACAAACATATATCAAATTGGCCTTCGGCCTCATAATCACAATATCATAATATCAAGCACAAACACTATAGGCCTCCGACCTCACATTCATAGAAAATCAAGGATTTTTAACAATCCTATTACTATCACAAGCAAGGGGCCAACCTGGCCATCACATAACATACATCCAATGCCTCTTTATTTCAGTTATATATATACATATTCATATGCTATCATCTCTAGCATTATAGTTATTCAAAAATAACATAAAACGAGGCAAAGAAAAATAAACGTGTCCACTCATTGTTTTGAGGTAGGAAACCACCCTCTCGGTATCCTCCTTGCGGTGAAGATCCTTCCGTCTCGGCTATTGTATCTGGATACACATACAAACATAAATTCACTATTTATAATAATGCACGTGCATAATACAATGTATGATCATGTTACTAATGCTCTTCCTCTCTTTCTCTCTCTATCCTCTCTCTCTCTAACATACTGCCATACACTGTCCACACACGTCCTCACTTTTCTTTCAAGCCATTCTTAGTTATTTCAACACCAATAGAAGCCAAAGTCCTTTAATTTATCGATACAATCAATAAACTAGAAAACTCCTAATTTTTAGAGTTTTGTGAACAGTACTCGAGCTATCTATTCCTGATTTACATGAAATGACAGCTCAAATGAGAGTGGGAAGCTGAAGATTAGGCTTACCCGAACTGGTAGGTAAGCTTGAAGCCTCTTTTTAGCTTGAATATCTCTTTTCGACTACTGTTCACTACAATCCTTCTTTTGTGATTTCACCTGAACTGACGGTTAGAACTCTGATCAAAGAAAATTTTTGGATTCTGGTGTTGATTCGTAGTTTATAGGAACTGAAATGGCGAAGTTTGGTTGAGAAATAGGAAAGATCATTTTTCACGATTGAGAGAAAAAGGTTTCTACTGCTTTGAAAGAAAGAGAGTGAAGAAAATGAAAATAAGGAAGACGATCCCCTGCTTCATATAAATAAGCCATGATATCGCTCTAAGGTGTTGATACCTTTCCAAAATATATCGATACCTTTGGTTTTTCATTGTTCACTATGCCTACAATGTATCGATACGCTTGGCTATTTACTGTTTATTAAGCCTGCAAGTTGTATAGATATATTTCATCACAAATACACACTCCTCCATTATGAAGGTGTCGATACCCTTGCCAAGGTATCGATATATTTGATACTATGACTATTTATAATGCTTGCAATGTATCGATACGTTTAGTCCATTATTGATCATCATGCCTTCAACGTATCGATACCTTGGGTTTGGCTCTCAACTCTGAAAGGTATCAATACGTTTGGCTCACCCATAATGTATTGATACCTTTTTACAAACGTATCGATACCTTTGCCTCTTCTCCTTCTTCTGAGGACTATTACTTCAAATGGCCATAACTTTTGGCTCGGATATCATCACGGAACCCATAATATATCAATGGAAAGATCTCTCTGTACTTTAGAAAAATGATGAAAACTTTTTTTAATCAATAATGATTTTGGGGTCAAAAATCCAATTCTTTCTCAGAATCTCATATTCTATACCACACACTTCCTTAAACATAACTTCAAGTTATTACACCCTCTAACATATGATCTATATGCAATATCAAGTATAAAATCTCATAAGGGTTTCACTATAATGTCCATAACCCTAAGGGATGGGTTTCATAATATATTATACAGTGATTTAATACAAAATACCCTAAAACTGATAACATAATTGATTGGTATACTACACTAACAAACTCCCATTTGTAATAAAGCTATTCACTGTTATATCTAATATCCACCTTCTCAGTATATTGCTCGAGCTACTTTAATGTCATCACTTTAATGAGACAATCAATGACATTATCTATTAAAGATATCTTCTATATTTTATCTCTTCAACATCAATAAATTCTCTCAAAATATGCTCTTTCATTGAGTATACTAGAATTTTTGTGTGCTCTTGGTTCTTTAACTTGTGTAATAGCTAATATCTATATGTTTTTGATAATAAATAAGGAGATTAATTATGTATTCAATGTTTAATTTTATTTGCTTGAATGACAATTTGATTATTTGATCAATTTGATTGTGTTAAATTTGATCAAGTTAAAATTTAGGTTTGAAATAATGATTGTATTAAAATTCATGCTTGATTAAGTTCATAATATTTGATTAAATTCATATTTGTTTTAATTTAATTGATTATATGTTATGAAAATTAGTTTGTTAATGTTGATTGACTTGAATTAACATATATTCCTTAAGATATGTTACTTTAATGGTTAAAATGGTTGATAAAAGTGAAGTACAAGAGATAGGAAAGCTCGAGTTTTAATATTCGAGAAGAACCTATCGATACCCTAAGTAAATGTTAGCTTGTATTTTGTTCATGATTTTCATACTTATTTTTCTCATTTTAATGTGATAAATTGTATTTTATGGATTAATTTTATTTGTTTTGTGTTTTTGTATTTTTAAATAGGTCAAGGATGAAGTTTATGATTTTTGGAGCAGAAAAGAAATATTTTCAGCAAGTCAGAACGCGTCCAGAAGCAAAGCCCAGTAAAAACAAAAAGCTGCCCCTGTTGTGACACTAGTCTTGGGCACGGCTAAGGCTACGGCGCGGAAAAATTCTGGACTTTGCAATTCCGCGATTTTGACGAGCCACATCAGTTTTTATCCTATTCTAATGCTTCTAAACTTCATCTTCAAAGAGGATAAGTGGCCTATGAAGTCTAGAAGAGCTGGAACTCTTGAAAAACAAAATAATTACAATTTACAAAGGATGAGAACACTTTTTAAAGTGGGAGACTTCAACTCTTAAAAGGAGAAGACATCCAGAACGTGAAATCCAGAAAATCAAGAGGGCAGAACGTGGAGAAGACAGAGAAGGCCAAGAACAGCAAGATATTTTCCAGATTTGTGTTTTCTTTATTTTCTATCATGAACAACTAATTTATTTTTTTAGTTAAAGGATAATTTAAAGATTGGTTAAAGGATCGTGAGATCTATATTTAATTTCTAAACTTTTATTCATTCTTGGTATTTGTTGCAATTCTATTCTTCATGTTTATTAATGTTGATTCGTGAATCATAATGGTTTCTATGGCATGATTCGACTTGTAGATTATTACAGCTATCTGTTACATGATTAGGTCTATAAATCATTATAGTTTCTGTTACATGATTCGATCACATTATACGTCCATATAGAACTTCATATCCGTAATTGTATGATTTTCTATATAGTGAAAAAAAGATGCCATGACAAAATATCTTGGATTGCATATTCTAACTTAAATGAATGGCCCTAGTGTTGTTTGTTGGTT